>JAWWEQ010015627.1:0-35393 GCA_035583055.1 Torymus tubicola | reverse complement strand
GGGTAACATATGGGATGGTTACGAAGCGATTTAGGTGATTTTAAAAGAAAAAAAATTTTTGACCTCTCGATTCACCAAAGAACTGCCCCTATATACATACTTCATCTAATACAGACCGTAATTGCTTCATTGTGTCGAGATTTTATACACATCTTTTTAACCCTGATCCGTTAAAAAAATACAAGTCTTTATCGAATCAGCAAAATTTCTATTATAAGTAGGTCTTCAGACTTTTTATTGTTTGAAACCCATATCATTGCAGCCACTTTTCATTATGCACTTTGAATTAAAAATTTTTTCCTCATTTAAAAACTGCGTTGTATTTATTGGATCAGTTGTTCACTAATTTTAATCTTATTTTTCTTGTTCAATGGTCTTTGTTATCAAGATGACTGTTGCAATTGATTTTAAAATTTTTTCTTTTTATTTTCAATTTAGTCTTGTTAAATTTTCAACTATATTTAAATTTTTTACTGATTCCAGCTATATTATACTTTTCATAATTTTTTGTCACATCTGAGAATTATTTGTACAGCGTAAAAATTATATGTAACTTTTATAAAACAAAAAAATTCGAGCATGACTCTCCACCTTTATTTAGCAATAATATAAAGAATATAAAATACTATGAAAACTTTTAAGAAGTATACAAATATTTTATTTAATCAAATATACAAGTTTAAGAATTACAGATAATAAATATTAATTTGCTATTACATCTCAATAATAAAAGTTAGTATTTATTAAATTTTTATTCAAGGTTTTATTCTTGCGCCTGTTCGTCTATCTTTCCATCGCACATATGTGCGTTGCTGATCCTCTGAAAAATTATTATAGCAATGTTCGCAGTTCGATGCTAACACACACACACAGACACACATCTTGGTTCTTCGTATAATCGTATTCAAGCAATTGTATTCGCGAGCTATACGCGGAGAGAGCGCAACTATCGGAGTTGCAAAGTCGCGCTCAATTCAGTTTCGAATTAGATTCTCCTTGACCGTCGAGCCGTGCATATATACGTGAAGTCGTAGCAGTTATAGCGATCCGCTCGTGTTGAGCAGTGGATTCGATATCTTTTCAGTCTGCGCGCAATACCCAGCCGACGAAAATTGACAAAATTTAAGAAAAAAATCACAATAATAAAATTTCAACTGGTTCTACTAAAAATGTTTGTTACTGTATCTACTACCCTTTAACTAATGCAAAAAAAATTGAATACATCAATAATTTTTATATCTTCAATTAACTCGATCTCACTTTAATGAAACTGCTCTTAATGAAATAAATATACCAGTAAACTGCTTCTAGTCCATATTGAATTTTTCTACTGTCAGATTTTTAAAAGTCATTAAAATTCTAAAGATAAAAAATAAAATGTGTTTTATATACGTTGCCCATTTTCTTCATGTATGTTAATGTTCCCAAGTCCATATCTCTCGCTTAGTGTAGAAATTGTAAGTATAGATGTTATTTCTCTAGTTTTTGTTTTAGTCTTTTATATCATTGTTATTTAATAAAAGGTCATTAATTTATTTAGATTTGTTTTTTTGTAGTAATTAAAAGGGAGCACATATAATAACAAATATTTGTAGAAGGAGCAGTTTAAATCCTATCGTTTGGCATTTTTTTTTATTTAATTTTGGCAATTTTCGTTGGCTAGTGGAGAGTCGATGCGTAACGCGGCACGTGACACTTCTTTACTGTTCTGCATGTAGCTGAGTTCATTCTTCATTTCATAATCTTCATCTAACTTTTTCCCGGATACCGTCCCCTCCGCAGAATATATTGTCGTTCCGAGACGACTATATCATTCCGAGTAGACGAGTTTTTTTCTCTTTACAGACACACATGGAAAAGTTCAATCAAACGTGAGCTCGACATTTGTATACGGAGTTTGATTGCTGCAGCCTCGAAAAGTCAGGTTTAGATTCGACTACAATTATTCCGTTACAACTTAAACATTAAGTTATAATGCTTTTAGATGTTAAAAATTCAAGGAAGTATATGCCCAGTGTAGTGCCTTGAAAAAGACAAATTGCAGATATTCTTAGTATTATTCGTTAAGAAGTTGTTTAAAGCAATAATTATTTGAAATACGGATACGTAGTCTGAAAAAAATCTCATATAACGTCTTAGCAAATAAACAAATTAAAAAAAATTTTTAATTACATTAAGACTATAGCTTTCCTAATAATATACGCTTATTTAAGTAGACAGTTCAACAATGAAATTCATATTGAAATTACGAGTGTAATATCAATAAAAGAAATAAACTTCTTTAAATAAATTTTTTTCATTATATACTTCAAAAATAATTGACTTTATGTAATTTATCTTAGAAATGGGGGCGAAAAAGGCATCAGAGACGTTGGCCATAAAGTTATTGTTTTAATTTCTATTAAGAAATATTTTGAGAAAAATAAATTGAGTGATAAAATATATGTAATTTTCATTCTCATATGAAAGAAACGATGACTTTAGAAGGAAAATGAATACACACTAAATAATATATAACATTCTCTATTTACTTTATTACAGACTAAGTTTTTCAAATACAAGATTTCTTCACGCTGACTATAAATTCATCGTGACTTCATTTATATATTTTTATTATACAATAAACGTTGTCACAAAAACTTGTTCTATATACATGTGAAAGGTCATACCACAACGCTAGCGATCTTATCGATCAAATTCTTCCAAGTATTCAATAATTACAGATCGACAATTCACGTAACAACTTTTATTTAAGCTATTATTATAATACTTTTTGCTAGCAAACATTATGATAAAATGAAATTCTAAGTTTGTATAACGTTATACATACATTTTATAAATCAAAATAAAATTTTTATATAAAATTTTTATATGAAATTAATTCATTAAAAATCAAAAGTATATTTCTATTTACAGTCAAAATTAATTATTTTGTACTATATTTGCAAGCAAAAGCAACTTTAGAACTGCCGATATATGCTATGTACAAGTTGACGCTATTTCATTATCAGTAATTCAACTTCTAACAATCTGAACAAACGCACTCCTTATATTACGTATTATAAAAACGCTTATTTTTGCGCTTATTAAATATTTTTTCATTTTAAATAATCATGATTTCTCGAGCCAAACAAGGACTATTAACTTAATTCGTATAATAGCAAGATTGATAGGAAATAACATGAATTTTTAGCGCCCAGCGCTGTTTAATTCTACGTTAGTCTTTAAAATGAATCTTACATAAAATGTAAGCTGTATGATTACTTTAAAACTTTCTAGTAGACTTAAGAGATGCGAAATAAATATATGTTATCCCACCCATCCAACGTAATTTATTTGAGTATTGAATGTAATTCTATTTGTAAAACTATTTCAGAATTATGTTTCACAAAATAAATCAGGTTACGTTATAATATTGTAAAAAAAAGAGAATACGTATGTTTCATTTAAAAATTTTGTAGAATAGCGAAAAATATTTGCATCTCTTTTACTACTTTACTAATATAGATCGTATCAAAGTTTATTATTTTCCAATAAAATATTCTAAATCAAATCGTAATAAAAATTTGACAAAGGTCTTTGCACACTTTTCCAAATAATTGAAATTTTCACTAAATTTGTGTGGGTGATTTCTACAAAATTGCTATTCAAATTTATCCAATTGAAACGACAAAATGGATTTTTAGAATCACACATAAAATATTTGATAATTTTGACATATTGTCTAATTTTCTAATCTAAATAGGCCGTTTAAGAAAACGCGGGAAACAAAAATCTCAAAACTAGTGAAACAATTTTAAACTTTATCCTTATTTAGGGCAGCTACAGTAATGAATACACACGGTAGTGTAATAATTATGCAGCTGATCAGTAACAAGTAACGGCTGATCTTGTATATAAACTGCTTACTTCACACATATAACGACTAGCGACAAGTCATAACAAAGTTATTTACAAGAAAACCGCATTAAAGGATTTGAAAGTTCGTCTAATTATTTTACATTGAAACATACTTTTGAAAAATATTCATATTTCTCAAGAAATGTTACACGCATCGCATTTTTCTGCAATAATCAAATTAATATTGCACTTTCTATTAGACACCTTTATATCGTACAACGAGTAAGATTAAATTGCAATTTTGTAAAAAGCACCCATATTATGCTTTTGAACAGCTCTGTACTTTAATCATCTTGTAACATACTAAGAGGATCTTCAACGATTTTTTCGGCAGTTTTTTTAAGGTCTCTCGTGACCGCTTTTTTAACCACAGGCCTTCCATTATCTATTGCTGCTTTGCCCTCTTTCAGTGTCGACGAAGACGAGGTAGACTTTGGCTTGGCGAATATATCCTCGTCGTCATCCGCACTAGCTCCGTCATCATCGAACAGAGACGTCGTCTTCTTCTTCGGTATTGCCGTCGTCTTCTTACTACCCGCGAACAAGTCATCGTTATCACTCGAATCATTGAAGATATCGTTCACGGCAGTTTTGGTGCTTTTAGAAACCGTTTTCTCCTCGACTTTGGGAGGAGGAACTGTGCTTGTCGGCACCGGCGAGTTCTCCCTGATTTTTTTTGTTGACGAACCGAAGAGACTATCGTCGTCGTCGTCCTCGGGAGTGGTAAAGTCAATTTTCGTGTCCTTCAGCGTCTTCTTTTTTATCGTTTTGCCAGTAGAGAACAGATCATTACCACTAGCATCATCGTCGTCTATAAATAAGTTCAAAGCTGGCTTTGATTTTTTTTCGACTGGCTTTTCAACTACTTTGGAGGAACTGGAGAAGAGGCTGTCGTCATCTTCACTCAGCAGTAATCCTACACAGAAAACAAAATTTAATCAGAAATTGCTTAAACTAACAAGTAAATTTATGATCATCAAATAAACAAACCTTTGTTCTTCTCTGGTGAAGGCGTTTTTGTAACGAAAGCAAACAACTGACTTGGATCTTTTAGGGGGTCATGACTCTCGTCCCTCAAAGGATCCACAGGTCTTGCCTTTGCTTCGTCCTTCTCTTCCTCTTTCTCTTTACTCTTCTCCTCCTCTTTTTCTTTACGACTTTCCTTAACTTTCTCTACTGAACTCTCCTTCAGTGATCCCGTTCTATTCTTAGGCTTTTCCACAGTCTCGATAGGCGACAGGATCGGCGCCCTTCCAAACAGCGAGTCTTCCCTGGCCGCAGGGTCTTCAGGCAGATCTGGCGGCACGTCAAACAAATCTTCCTCATCAGTCGAAGGCGAGAGAAGGTTTGTCGTAGTATTTCTTGATGCGCTCAACTCTGATTTATCATCGGCGTGACCACCGTCTGGTCTAGAACTGTCGGTTGTTCTCGATGGCAGTAGACGGTCTACTGTAATGTGAATGTCGTTGGCATCGCCATTCGGCTGAAGCTCATGTGTGGGACTCGTAGC
Source organism: Torymus tubicola (assembly GCA_035583055.1). NCBI lineage: Eukaryota > Metazoa > Arthropoda > Insecta > Hymenoptera > Torymidae > Torymus > Torymus tubicola. The sequence continues at coordinate 29,983 of JAWWEQ010015627.1, read as the reverse complement.
CGAGGCATCGACATAATCGAAATCGATGCCACTGTAGCGCAGAGCCGACTGTCGCGCCTGGCGACTCTGTGGTCGGCGTTTTGCTGGGATTCGAGCTCGACTCTGAAAATGTTAATAATATAATTAGTTTTATGATATTAAGAGTTTAAAATTATATGCTTTTCAAATATAAAAATGTGAATAGTCAGTTATAAATTTGAAATAATGTAAATTTGCAGTTAGTGGTGTAAATAAAAATTAATGGAAAATGAAAAATTGAACAAAAGATATTTACTATCGAAATAATAAATATTTCAAAAAATACATAAATATTTCGTTAAAAACAATCTGGGATTTGAATTTACATATACACATTGAATTGCATTAGAGAAATACAGCGTACTACTAACCTTTGAGGCAATTGAATCCAAGGTCTCAACTTGAACTGGTTCATCAAAACTAATCGCCACTTCCGTATTGTCGGACCTCAAAGACGGAGAGTCTCGTGCTCTTGAATTTGTACCTATAATACAAAGATAATACTATTACTATTGTATGCTTAACGCCTTTAAAATAATCCTCTAAAATTGTGAACAATCTCGTCAATTGAAATAGTAAAGGATTCTTTTTAATACACTATCTTATATCCAACAATAATAAAAAAAACTAACAAACGCTTAAAATTTAATTCAAAATACGTCTCACCTGATGTATGTGGCGACGATCCACCGCTACCGAGACTCGGCGTACTCGGTTCGCTATCCATCGCATCACTTGTACCCACACCATCCTCACTCGGACTCTTGTCCTCAGTCGGGCTCTTCTCCTCTGTGCTCTTCCGCCACATCGGCGGTGTATCCGTCGGTGACAGTATCTTCAGATCGCCCATTTTACCCATCAAGTTCTTAATCTTACCCGACACTGCGGGTTTCTTTGGTGCTCCCGTCGTCGGTGTCGCTGGTTCCTCTGTCGATGGCATCGGCAGTTGCGTTTGAATCTTCAGCGACTTTGGCGGTTCCTTTTTTGATATCATAGCACCGTCGACTACACTCGTATCGGGAGATTTAGTCGGGCTGGTTTTTTGCTCTTGTTCCGTCCGGTGTTTCTCAAGTTTTTGCTTGATCTCTGCGAACAGTGCAGCTTTCTTTGGAGCTACCTCAGGTTTGAGAGAGAGTTCGGGTTTCGGTGACCCTTCGGTGCTTTTTGGTTTCTCTTCTTTCTTAGACGTAGCTTCATCTTTAGTACTTTTTTCTTCGTTTGACTTTACGCTTGAGGAGGAAGAAGTTTCCTTCTTTTTCTTTTTATCACCAAAGAGATCGTCGTCGTCATCGTCGTCGTCGAAAATGCTAGCTTTCTCGACAGGTTTTATCGCAACTTTCGGTTTCTTCTCTTCTACCTTCTTCTCTTCCTCCTTTATCTCCTCCACTTTCTCCTCCACCTTCTTCTCTTCCTTCTTCTCACTCTCTACCTTCTTATCCTCCTCCATCTTCTTACTCTCTCCGAAAATACTATCCGACGTCTTCTTCTTCGTTAGACTAGACCCACCGAACAGGTCGTCGTCGTCGCTATCGTCAAAGATGCTCGTCGCTAGCTTCTTCGGCTTGGACACCGACGTCTTTGGTTTCTCCTCAAACAGTCCAGAAGACGCTTCCTCTTTTGGCTGTTCTGCCGTCTTCGCAATAGACTGCTTCGTACTGAACAAATTCGATGGTTCTTTCGAGTCACTAAACAAACTGCTATCCGACGACTTCTCTACGATATTTTTCTCTAATATACTTTTCGAAGACGTGCCGAACAACTCGCTATCCGAGTCGTCCTCGAACAAGCTCTTAGCACTTCCAGAATAGCTACTGGTGTTCTTATCGGCAACTGGCAGTTTAGGCACCTTGGCGAATAAATCAGGCACCGTCGAGTCTTCGGTGTCATCGAACAATCCCTTCGACGTCGTTGTCTTCTGCTTCTTCTTCTCCACTTTTGCTGGTTCTTTGAACACCTCCTTCACTTCCTCTTCTTCCTTCCTCTCTTCAGTTTTCTTCACCTCCCCAAACAAACTATCCTCTTTTGTTGCACTACTACTGTTACCACTACTTCCCCCAAACAGATCGTCCTTGGCTTCTTTATCACCGAACAAACTTGTCACACCAGCACCGTTTTTGGGTTTCGGCTTCCCTCCAAACAGTTTATCCGTTGGTGGGTTGTCCACGTCATCGAACAACCCGTCCGTTATCTTGGACAGACTTTTCACAGGCGCAGCACCGAAGAGATCGACATCAGGCGATTCCTTTGGACCACCGAACAAATCGTCGTCGTCGTCAAACAGGGATTTCTTCTTTGGTGGTTCCGGTTGCGTCGACGTCGACGTTTGTTGTTGTTGTTGTTGCTGTTGTGGTGGTGGTTGTGGCTGGGTTTTGGAAGGTGTGCGCTCACTGCTACGAAGTGAGCGTGTGCTCGGGCTCGCACTTGGAGCGAATAGGTCGTCGCCCGAATCCGAGTCGTCGAACAGTGAGGCTACCTGTTAAAGAAATTTTGTAATTAGTGTTTGTTTGTTTATTTTCTTTTGTGGAATGGTATTTTTACCAAAGCTTATATACAATTATCTTAAAGAATTACCTTTATAATACGCTTAAATATATTACTCATATTTAGTAATGTTATTTACATACGCTTAAACATGCTTTGTAAAAACAACGATAAAATTTTGTATAATATCACTCTATTTCTTATACGTTGGAAACGTTACACTGGCAAGACGTTTAATGACAATATAACCAATCGAGCAGTATATGTTACTGCTATAAAAAATTCATTATTAAAAGTGTACATGTATCGGCTTGATAATAATACTTCTCATTTATTGCTCGATAAGCGAAATAGAAATGCTGCAGTATACCTGCATCAAGTTTAAAAAGCAATGTCAAAGAACAACGATATACGTATATATTTCTATAACAAGCTCTTTAATTTTCATATTGCAAAATTTTCTATATCATACTATACGCAGTTTAGATAATTATTATTCAAATAATATTAGTCGTGAGAATTTCACTTTATAAGTATTTAAAACTAAATAATTAAAATAGTATGAGAAAAATTTCATTATGATATTTATCATGTTATTATATTGTTTAATTAAAACTGACTGACATAAAAGTTTAAATTGAAACTAATTTAAATTTACAAAAATAGTTAAATAAAGAAATAAATTAAATCTAGCCGATAAATCAAAATTTTAATATATAAAGTTCACGCCCACCTCAACTATATAATTTTACTCCAAACATAATTTTAGCAAAAAAAAAAAGATATCGTTATTTACCTACGAATCATACACAACTATAACCCATTCCACTCACCTTCGATTTGCTCTTTGACGTATCAATCTTGGGCAACGGCGGTGGCCCGAACACGTCGTCCTGCTCGGACGCATCCTCTGCCACCTGTTCCTGCTGCAGCTGCCTTGGCTGCTGCTGCTGTTGCTGTTGTTGTTGTTGTTGTTGATCGCTCACGTTGGAACGTTGACGACTATTGAAAAGGCTGTCACTAGTAACTCGCTCACGGAAGATCTCCTCAGATTTGAGCCGGCTCGAGGTCATCAGCGGCTGGAAATCGGCGCTGCAAGGAGAGAGAGAGAGAGATAGAATGTTAAAAAAAAAAGAAGTGAAAGTCAAGTGATTGCTGCTGCGAACGTTGTTGCGAGGGACTTTTTAAGTATATGTATAGAAGGCGAGAGTGAATTTTCGGGATGACGTATATTATATATATGTAGGTATGTGAGTTTTGGCAATGGAACAGGGAATGTAGGTAGTCATGAGTGTTATGGCGGTGTTGCGCGAACACGTGTTTTGGTTTGGTAACAATGTGAGTGTATGCGCGTGGTGGATATTGGGTGGGAATTTAACTGACTGCGATAATGCTGTATAACTGCTATATATTATTGTATAAATTAAGAGGAGACAGTTATGAAGATTTTTAGGAGGATATTATAATATACGAAACATTTACTGTTTTTTAATTATTATGATAAAGTATGAAAAAAAGAAAGAAGTTTCAGCGGATTCAAACAAAAGCTTATTTGTCGTAGAATAGCGATAAGAACAGCAACTATAACTGTTTCGACTTGCTTTTGTGGGAGAACCGTCGTTTTTCTCATGTCAATGCACTCTACTTTCTCAGACTTCGTCCACAGGCAGTGTACAAAAGAAGTTTATGGTTTTTTACGCGGGAAGTACGATAATTTTCGCTTAACCCCGGTTTCCCTAAAGTTCAGCTGTTGCCGACCTCTATTGTTCAGCGGAAACTGCGCATACTGCTACCGTTAGACCACGAAATTAGTTTAAAAAAATTCTTGTTCAACTGAAAATCAGTTATATATTTACTACACTTGTATGTGTTTTAAGGTACCGTAAAAAGTGACTTTTGTCATATAAAGACTTTTTTAAAAAATACGCTAACGGTGATTCATAATGTCATTCGCTGCGAGGCCGTTGCAGGTTAAAAAAAACCACAATCGAATTTGCATGAGACTTTTAAAGCATAGTTATACGCGCGTAAGCCAAGTTCGTGGTTGCATACATTAGTGTCAGACTATTACGTGGATTTGTTTTACTTTCAAATTTTAGGCGTAAGATTTTTAAAAGTGTTACACAGCCTTTACACATATACCCCTCACCTAGATATCAATTTTCCACGATTGTACTTATATATTATAAATCGTAAACCAATTTACGATCAATTTCACATTTCAGAAACCACCAAACAACATTATAAAATTCAATTAACCAAAACATCAGCTAACCTACAACAACATATAATCTTAATTCTACATTTATATTTTTTACCTCCTATTCACACCACAACAGTCCAACCCTGCGATGCACCATTTCATTCATCATATCCACCTAATTTTCACCCATCCCCCATTTAATTCACAATTCTGCACTATCCGCAAACTCGTTCATTCTCGCGCGTGAAACCGTGACACACATTCTCACATAGTCTATATCCTTTACTCTCGCACGCACACTTCGACGTATATAAACTCACTGAACACGCGCGCGCGCGGTCCAGCAAAGGCAGGTGGAATTGAACTAAAGTCGCAATGGGAAAAACTCGCGCGCTTTCCTTCCCATGTAGCCGTTGGAATCGCCGGCGCGTGCTCTTGAATATTGCAGTATAGTGTATATATATAACCGCGACGACGAATTTTCCAGGTGAAAGGCGGCCGCGCAGCTTGGTCAGTGTTTCTTTGTGTAAGTGTGTATATATATATACGTGTGGATATATTGCTTGCGCAAAACGAGTTGCGAATGCAGAGGCATTATATGGGTTCAGCGGTTTGTGGATATATATATATGTATATAGATAGGCGAATAACCGATGAGACGCGCTCGATTGGATTTTAGAAGACGCGGCGCGGCGCTTTTCAACGCTTCGGTGCAGCCGCTCGGATTGAGATATGCTGCATAATAGTTGACCATACAGCCGATGAATCATGGTGTGGTTCGATGAGAAACTTATTTTTTTTTAAATAGGAGAAAATGTCGTAATGTTTTTATATGACAATAATATAAAAGTATAACCATTTTATTAATTATTTCCGTTTTGTCTCAATTTTACTAACGCAACAAAATAATTAGATACTTTTTTTTTAATTACATCATTTATTTATTTATTATCTATCCAAGCAGTATAACGAAAGCGACCTCAATACAAATGCTCTGAATGATATTATATCACTGTGGAAAGAGGATATTGCTTTTCTTTTTTTTTTGCATACTTCTGCATTGCTACGCTATTGAGTACTTTAGATGCAATGAGTCTACCCTTCATAACTCACATAGCAGTGGGGATTTACAGTTTTAGGTGGGTTCTGAACCACCAAAATTACAGTAAGATAAGCATGATGACAATTTTGAAAACTCAGTCCAGAGGTGCTATAGTAATTTGCCGAAACCGGGAATCGAATACAGTACTGTTTGGGTAAACAAACATTGCGCATCGAAAGTCCGAGGCCTTAGACGATTGAGCTACCATGGCTCTTGAAAGACGATATAACATATATTACGAAATAAATTAACATATAGTTTCCATCGAATATGCATCGGTACTACTAATTAACTCTTTATCAGTGAAAGTTTCGTTGATATCTATTATTCCTGAAGGCAAAATCCTAATCGATCACCATCAAATAGTTTTGACATCATACTTTGCGCGATAGAAAATTTTCAAGTATGAAGCAGTGAACAACATCATTACTAAATATCATTTTTGCTAGAATAATAGAAAAGTTTGAAAAATCAGAAGCGTAGAACAGACACATGAGCAATAATTACCGAAAACAGGTGGTCGGAAAATTATCGATTACATTGATGAGTATTAATGAGTTTCATCAGAAATGAGAAAATTTAGAGGTGGGACATAAATATATATATAAAGGTGAATTTGACAAGGCTGTCAGTTGCAGTCTATTGTATTCTTAGATCTTCAGTTGTTAAAGAATCTATCAGAAAAGAAGACAATATTTCAATATGAAATTCGTTTGTATTTGTTGTATTATTGGATTCAGTGTATTGTTGATCGAAGTGATCCAAGGTACTATAGATAATATTTATTTAATCTGTCATCTAATTACCATTGTTTGAAAAACATTTTTTTTAAATCAATTTATTTACATTAAATCTAATTTGTTATAATAAAAAATTAATTATAGGTGCACCAAATATGGATACACGAGGAAAACGTTCTGTATCAATTGAAAAGTGTCCGGAAAATTTTTCAACAAGTGATTGTGCTGATTACGCAGAGATAAAATCAAAATCTTTGTCATTCTGCCATACGTATGAACTAGACCCAAAAGTTATTCACTGGGAAGAGTAAGTCACATTTACACAGTACAAATATTCAGTAAAATAACTAATCTCGTAGAAAATTTTACTGACAATATCGGCACATAACGTTAAAAATACTCTAAATTGTAAAAACACTTTTCAGCTGTGGACAAGTTTTTTGCGGCGAAAATACCAGACTCATCAAACAAGATTTGAGTAAACCATACCCTGACTGTTGTGAGCATTGTGCAATCATAGACGAAAATAAAGATGCTTATGCCTCTGGAACATTATAAGTGGATGAAATGGCAACATAAAATTGAATCTTTTATTATTATATCGTCTATTTTTTAACTTTTATAAAAACTATTATTATCATATGTGAACATTATTACAATTCCAGTGACATTAAAGTTGATTTTATTATTTAAAATTTACCTTTTCGTTAATTGTTTTTTTTATAACCCAAATTTCTAAATAGTTTAAATACTTCATAAAAAATATTAAATTAAATTTTAAGTTACTTTTTCAGTAAATAAATTTCTAATGAATATTAGAATTACAATATTATTAGAATTAGAATATTAGAAAAGTAAATATGAAGAAAAAATCTTTATATTCAAATATTTATGTTCATAATTAACGATTTAATATTTTTAATGCACAACCGTAAGTTATTTTAGGATAGTTCAGTATAATATACAGTTAAACAATATTAGTTCTTAAGAAAAGTATTACAAACATAGAAAGTAAAGGAAAATTCAAATTCTGCAAAATTTTTTCAAACTATAACTTCATAAAATGGTTTATTCGCGAAAAAGCTAAATAGAAAACTGAAGATAACAACCCTCATATGTTTAACTAACAATCGAACAACATTATAATATTGCAATGAAAGCAGTTTTCCGCGTGATTTCCACATTTAAAAGTCCGTAATGATTTTTCAACAAACAATGGTGAAATATACTTGATACATCTTTCCACGCAGTTGGATGAGCCTTTTATCATTTCTAAGTAGCCAGTATTTGATTGATTTTAGAAATTACAATTAGTTGCATTAATGCGAAAGGCACATTGCGATAGTTTAGTCAAAACTCATCCAGATACGCTACAAAAGATATATGTTGAAAACAGAAAACGTGACTACAAAAAATAATTATATTCACATGCATGTTTAACATATTAATCAGAAAATTGTTTTTTTGTTATGTAAAAACAAAATCATTTGTATGCTTTTCAATACAATTCCTTTACAAAAATTGTTTTTTATGTATATTCAATATCTATATTATAGTTTATATTAACGGTTTTAATCACCTCATCACTAATCTTTTTTCTACAAATGAACCGCTTCAAAAATTTTAAATGACATCACATCATCGATGACGTTATCTTTTAAAATTCTACGTTTCCTGATTTCCTTATGCTAAAGACATAAATGTACAAGTGTCGAACATCGTCTAGAGTTACTTATAGACGCACACAGGCTCGAACGTTGATGTGCACATAAATTTTATGGGGGTTTCCCCAACCTTTTTGCTGTTTCGGAAATAAAGTTTTGAGTTTATTATACTTAAAAAACTACGTTGATGGGTGAGAAGTTAAAAATGAGAAGAACTTGATTTTAACCAAAGTTATTCAAACCTATTCAAATTCTTTTAAATTATTATTAAAAACTGCGAATCGCATTGCAAATATTTCTAATAAATAAATTTTACAATGTTAAATTTAATGATATCTTATTAAATGTATACTCATAGTTAAATATTTAATTTAAACGAGTGTTTCTATTAAAATTTTTATTGAGAAGTTTTTAAATTTACAATAACAATTTTTTTATGAAAAATATATTTTCATGTTTCGGATTCATAACTCTGATTCTCAATTTAATCAATTCTAAATATTTGGATTTAAGCATAAGAGTACCTTTAAATTTAAAAAATAAATTCTGAGTTATTAAATGAAGTAAAAAAAATTAATGATATACATAGACGGCATATCCTGATGCCTTAATGAATAAAAATACGAATTTTGAAAATTCAGGGATATTCAGCGGTTAGGTTGGATGGCGAGTAAAATGATGGTATTTATCCGCAAAACTAAATTCCAAACTTTTTTGTTGTTTTAATCAGTTGATATAGAATTCAATGTATTCTTGATGATTTTTAATATGTATTTATTCATTACGACAAAAAATTAAGTTTCGAAACTAATATTAAATAAAAATATATTTACAATATATTTCGTCTTAAATATATACATTGAAATTCTCATACAATTACGTTTAATTCATGAGATCCTAATTAGCTATAACTCAGTATTACATATTTTTATCTTTCGAGTCGCACCCCTTATGAAATATGATGTTTGAAATAATTTCTGCAGTTTCGTCACTGAGGTTATTTTACAAACTATTTTTTGTAATTTTTTTGTTAAGTCATTAGTTTCTTCCTTACTGAAAAAACTTATATGAGAACTCATAAGAATTTTTTCAGTAGGGTCGTCACTCATGTTACCTCACCGCCAACAAAAACTCCCACGACAATACTATAGTTTTAATGAAGCTATAATACAATTTTATTAAATAAAAAAATATTACATTAAATATTGTAAAAGGTTACACATTAAAATTCATATGATGATATGTATAAATACAATTATAACTAAATAATTCACTAATCTCCCAAATTATTACGCCTAAACTTGAAACCATATATTCACAAAAGTAACCGGAAAACTGAAAATCCTTGAATCAAGGAAGTCTTAAATTATTAAATAGGAAGAAAATTACATATGTATATTAGAGTATAAATTCTTATTTGTGCAAGTCACTGTTTCATTTATTTCTAAGTTTATATTAATAATTGGATAACGTTTTCCTAATATTCTTTCAAATGATGTGTTGCAACATAATTTATAGTGACACTTACTGTATTTTGTTTATTCTTAAATCTATCTAATCTAAATGATGAAATATTAATTATTTTTAACCTTTTCTTATAGCTTAAGTCGGATAGGTTGTATAAAAAATGCACTACCTATAGCAGTTTATATGCTTCTTTCTGCAAAAAAAAACTCAATGTTATAGATGCAAGTTGTATTTTTAATGTATCTTTGTTTGATAAAAAGACTTAAAAAATCAATAAATATATTGTCAAATTAGGAAAATAAAAATGATTCGCTGATATCTATTGTATATGAATGAGTCGTAAAACTAATAAATCGCCTATCCGTCAAGGCGCACACGAGTTTTTTCACATTCCCTTCGTATCTAAAGGACAAGCACCGATAATAGCCTCATTAATAAATATCGGATTAAGGTAAGTAATAGATGTCTGATCGAAACGAGTGAAATGGGATATAAGGAAATGGTTAACGTTACTTTTGGCATATGGCATCTTTCTAACCTTCGGGTTCATAAAAATGTAAAATCTAGTTTTACTGGGGGGTTTAGTAGTCTTACTAGTTTTTATTTATTTCTCACGGTGGGGATGACAGTATATATATTCCTGTGGTCAAATTAATTCCTTCAGTTCCGTGATTTTTGAGTGTCCACGCGCACACTAACTTATATATATTCAAAATGAAGATAACATTTGCTTTGGCTTTTGCTGTGCTCGCAGTATGTTTATTCGGCCTATCAGAAGGTAAAGTTTCAAAACCATTTATGTTGTTCTCGTAAATGATATAATTGTTATATAATATTCGAAACACTATCTCTAGTTATCTTGAATTTAAAAAGCGCGAAAGAGATTGCTATCAACTCTTCGGTAATGTAGAATTTATCGAATTTTTGATTGAGTCAATTTTTATGCGAATTTAAAATTTTTTTGTAATTTAACGGTATTTATAAAAACGTTTTTTACTCGCAAAACTTTTTACAAGTTTTGATTAAATATCGTACATGCACAATAGAATTTTTGTCAACCTTTTAAAATCTCATGTCGCTGTCTAAAACAACATTAGTTACTTTCCAATTACACCAAATTTGCACGAAAAAAGTGTTGCAGTAACAATCTTCTGATAATTTAATTTCCATAATTTCAGCAAGGACCGCGCTTCGTGAAAAGCGTGCCGCTTCATGGTTTAGGTGTCCACCAGATACGACAAATGACGAGGAATGCATTAAATACGCAAAAAATAAATCGAAGAAAGATAACCATTGTCTTGGCTTTTTCGTGAAAAACGGTTATATTAAATGGCAAACGTAAGTACAATATTTATGTACCACTAAACCTATATTATCTCAAATTATATTAAATGTTTGGGGAAAATTTACAGATGCGGACCTGTTCAATGTTTGGCAAGTGAAAAATTAGTTAGCTACGACCACACAAAAACGTATCCTGGATGCTGTAAGAAGTGCGAACCGGTAAAAAAGACGTAAACAGTGCAGTCGTGGACCCATGATCGACGGAACTGAGAATAAAACCAAAAATTCCTTTTTTACTAATTAACTTTGTTTAGGCATTTAGTTATACATAAAATAGATTTAAAAAAGTAAAAATAATGTAAACTATAAAAATAAAATAGACAATCATAAAACCTAATCGTTATTTTTTTCTCTTATGCCCCTATGAATTTTTGACTTCTAATTTCAACGTTATCGTAAAATGATAAAAATAGAGATGCATATTTAATTTAAATTTGTTAGTATTTAAATTTTTAGATATCTCGTTCTTATAATCAAGACATTATAGATGCGTAATTCTACACTCAAATTTGATAATGTATTAAGTAATGAAGCAAAAGATTGCATGGCTGTCATTAAATATTTTTGTATAAAATTACTCACAAAATACATTATATTATGTAAACTAAATTGAAAATTTTAATTATTTACACATATTGCTAATATTTAACACTATAAGCATATTTACGTGTATAAAAAATAAAAGTAAATGCAGATGTGTTATTTAAATTTATATTTAACGACCACTATTATCCTGCTTTACCTGTAATAGCTTTTGCACGAGTTTGTTAATTTATCAGTATTTTTTATATTATGTAAAATTCTTCTTATAGTTTATAAATACATTATTTCTGATTCAATATGATTTAATAATTTGGATAATTTTTCAGAATATTGCCGCATGTTAGTATATGAAAGATTACGTTTTTTTTTTAATATTAGTATGTCATGTTTGAAGCTACTTATTTAGGCCACAATTTCCCACTAACGATAAAACAGTTTTATGAATTCATGTCATTAATTATCAGTGATTCTGAACATTTCTTTTTGAAGCAAAGAGTGGGGATGATAGTACTTAATTCGATAATAAATTTTTCCTCACAGTTCATTTCTGACTCTTGTACGAATCACTTAAAATGAAATACGCTCTGTTTTTGGTATTTGTTGCATTTAATGTGTCCTTGATTGGCACAAGCAATGGTATGTATGAGAATTTTATTCATTTTTAATTTATTAAATCTTTTGTTTAAATCTAAAATGTGCTATATATTATGGAAAAATTAATTTTTTTTTGTTCATAAACTTTATCAAGCTATTTCATATAACATTATACAGTTTGATGTCTTTTATTTCATTATTTCACTCTTTTATTTAAATTATGTGAGAAGATCTATTGATATTTATGAAGTTTAATATAAATGAAAATGTTATTATTCTAGCTGATTCAAATGCTCGTGTGAAACGCACTTTATCGAATGAAAGATGTCCGGAATCGTTAACGGATGAACAGTGCGTAGCATATGCAAAGCAACAGTCAGAAGCTCGAGAGGAATGTAATAGATATGTTGTTAATGGTGGAGCTATTGAATGGCAAACGTAAGTAATTAAAAAAATTAAAATAATTCATAACTTTGTTTAATTAGTAAATTAAATATTATATTAAAAATTTCTTTGTAGGTGCGGTACAGCCTTTTGCGGCACAAATACAAGATTAGTCAAAGAAGACAGGAGTAAGCCATACCCCGATTGCTGCGCTCATTGTGAAATAATTGACAAAAGCAAACCAGCCGAGTCAAGTGGTATATTGTAATTGAAAGACTAATCACTCAAAGTTCAGCACAGTTCGGACACATGATACAGATGTACAATTTACATACAATTCATAAAACATAGTAATTTATTTGTAATAATGAAAATAATCATATAAATAGAATAAAAATAAATTTGTTACAAAATATGTAAGATTTTAAAAATAAACTTGTAGTGAAAACGGCAAATTACGAATAATTATTTACATATGTTACGTAAGCTTAAAAAATCCGTTTTCTTAAATGATAAGAAGAAATTTTTAGTGAAAATCTGTTTCAATAAAAGTTATCAAGAACAAACAAATACACATTAAAAAATAAACTCAATTTTTAAGATAGGAAAATCTTAAAATTTTACAATTGTATCAATATTAAATTTCAATAATGCCTGCAGAGTCTGTATTTATTTACACGTTCGAACAGATTATCATTATTTTAAGTAGCTTATGTCACTGGTAACTCTTTCAAATTTTTTTTCGTCAAGAATTATCTCTGCAGTGAGGGTATTTTTATTAACTGTACACAACGTTTTTTATACAATATATATATATATATATACTTTTCATTTATTTCATTAAAAAAATGAGGCAAATTGTACATCATTCAAAATAAACTTAATACGAATTCGCGAGAGCATTAATTTCGCATTCTTTATGTATATTAGTAAATCAATCACACTTTAAAATACTCCTTTTAAACTGTTATACTTCTATAAAAAGATAAAAATTCGATACATTATAAACTGTCAGTAGTCCATCACCAATTAACAATCGGTAGCTTTGCTAATTTTAAATTGATTTGTATTGTTGGCATATTAGCATAATAATGTCACAAACTTGACTTTTATTAGAAGAGTTAATCAAAATGTATTTACGTAACCGATTATGATGGATAGGGAAAATTTTAATTAAATTGTAAATTGAGTATAAATAGTAAACATATTATTCGTCTTTGAGAGATGTCGAAACTGCTTTTTCAATTTAAAATTTTTATATTTATCTTTATCACTGTTGCTTTATGTTATCCAAAGCAACCCAAACAAAATGCTACTGAAATTGTTATAACAACTAAAAATGAATAAATACGTTGAAGTGATATGTAATAATCCCAACATAGACTAGACATTAAGAAGCGATTGAGAACTTTTATTATATTAAAATAAATCACGAATTATATTCGAAGTAATTTCCTAAAAATCAGATAAAAAATCTTAGAAAACGTTAAACATAACTTTCCAACGTATGATAAAATTTTATCGCTTTGTCATTCATAACATAAATTAAAACAATATTTTGAGAATCACAAACCATGATTTAAAAGTAATCTAAATCTCTTATTGACATATCATATCATTTTTTAAATAATCTAACTTTGGTTTTAAAACCATGTTTGTACCTACAGTAATGTATAAAACAAACAAATGTTAGCGTCTCCCCGTGTTGGTGTATCATTCATCATTTACACATGATATAACAATCGAACAGAGACCGATGGTTAGAAAAAAAAACTCGTTTTTTTTTCTCTTCCATTTCAAAAACCGCGCATTCAACCATTCCCATCTCCCCCATCAATCTATGTATGCATCTTTCGAACCCGCTTCGGCACGTGCTGACGACGCGAGCGTCATTCGAAATTCCCGAAGCATTGAACAATGAATATTTATGTCTCATTTGCACAAAACAAACAACTACCTATACCATACAGCACGCGACGAGTAAAGAACGAAGAAGAGTCTCTCTGTCTCTAATAAATACAACTGTAGAGTCGTCAGTTGACCTTACCCAGGTACAATCCCCTCGCACGCGCATATGAATATACTCGGAAATTCCTGTTGCTGCTGTTATGCTACAGGTTCAATAGTGTCTGCGTGTGTGTTTGTGTGTACCACAAGTGAAATTAATAATGCATTAAGACGGTAAACACTGCTATCTCTCGTTTTCGGCGATTGCAAGAAGGAGGGATGAACAACTTTGGTGAATATATATACCTGCTGGTTCGTGTATGCAAGAGACAGTAACGAAATTGTAATCGAAGCTGTGTGGTGTATTTTCAGAAGTCAGAATGAAGTACGCGGTTGTTCTTTGCGCTCTCATGCTCGTCGTAGCACTTGTGTCTGCTAAGCCTACTGGTTTGTATTTTTAATGTAATTACTAATTTTGTATACGTGTCTATATACTGAAATTTTGGTAAATCAAGTGAATTCTTACTTAAATAATGATTATTATCTATATTAATTTGTAATATATATAAGAAAAATTTTTTGTTCAAATTTTTTGTAATTTAGATCGTGAAAATGTATCCGTAAAATAATTAATTATTTTTCAATAACTTAAATATATGAACTGTTAAAAAGTGAAATTCTCTTTTTGAATACAAACTCAGAAATAAAATGTTGTTTCTGCGGGCACTCTAATATGAATTAATAGTGTTCAAGGTCTAGACGATCACAGCGTTCAAGTTTGAGTAGCGCCTAAATTAATTGTATCCGTTATGCAGCTATATTGAGTTTAAATGATTTAAGGGCGTCTTGAAAAAACTCAATTTCATGTTTTATAACTGGTAGTTAAGAATTACTTAAACGCGTTTATATAGATCTATACATACACGCTTTTTATAATATTTTATTCTCATAAAAACATTCTATGACAAAATTTTTCAATAAAATGTTGTTTTCAATAATTTAATACATTAGACATTAGTATAGACGTAGTCACATATAATAATCAATTCAACATATTATTTCTGTAATATGTAGAAAAACATTATCTACATTTTCCACCAAAATCTGCATTATCATTTAACGTTTTATTCATAATCGAATAAATATCTAATTCAAATAAATATATTAATCTATTTTATTCGTCCAAAGAATCCACAACGCCGAAATGGGATCTCGAAACTTGCGAAGAGAGGGCTGTTATAGCCAGGAAGGAAAGCAAACAATGTAAAGACTACCAATGCATACAGCATTCACACGGTCTCGTGTTGGATGGAATAGAGTAAGTTATCTCAAAACACGATATAAACTATATTATGCCGTTTATTTAACTTATCGAGTTTCACATTTTGAAATCACTCAAAAATTTGTCTTTACTCTAATAAATTTACTCAAAATTCATAAGAACAGATCAGATTAGCAGATATTTATTTTGCATTCAATGATTAATGCGTTATTCCATTTTGTATTTCTTACGAATACAAAAATTTATCTGATTACAATACATAATTAATATGAATGTCTACATTGTTTCAGCTGCAAGAACTACCACACCGATTAATCAACACCACATCAACTGCAAATTACATAATGACATCGAAATCGCTAACGCATTAGAAACTGGCTGAACAGAAACGTTTATCATAGCCATTACTCCTCATATTATCTAGAACTTAACTCCATCAGTTCAAACTTATAATTTCGTTATTAATATATGTTCATTGTTACGTACAATAAAGAACACAATAAAGTTAATTAAATTTCAATACAATGTAATAACAAAGTCTTTTTATTAGAACCACACTTCCTATAATCCTATTATAAACTCAACAATGGACATTCGAAGTACGAGAATTATATATAATGGTAATTCAACTTTATAAAGATGAAATTTCATAAGTTCATTTAATGTCTTATTATTCGTAGCTTATTGCCAATACAAACTTTATGGTCATTTAATAACTAAAATGAAACTGATAGCAAGGTATAATTGGATATGCAACTTTCGTGTGTAAGTTCTACGAATAAATGATAACATACCAAGAAGTAGAGAGAGTGAAGGTATAAATGGGAGGGATTTTTTTTCTCAAGTCTTTCTTTCTATTCAATGTAAAAGTCTTACTAGAAAAAGCATTATTTATTCAGATTTATCAACATGAAAGTGAAAGTTTTTTGTACTTTACTATGTGTGCTGATAATGTTGAATCTGTGTCACGAACAAGTTTCTGCGGGTAAAGTTTCTGCGAAAACTAATCATTTCATTATTCTTTTTTTGTCGTGAGACAAATTTTTCATTTATCACGCTGTTTAGATGACATGCGAGCAGAATACTGTAATGAAGAATATAAAGCTGATGCTCAAAAAAATTGTTTATTGCATTTGTGCAATAAAGACAACACAATAGTATCTACAGTAGGGTAAGCTTATGAATCTACTCATTAAAAAGTGAAAAAAATTGTATTAACTGAATATTCTAGTTGCGCTGAAGTTCATTGTGAAGTTACTGTCGGCTACAAAGATGACAAATCTAAACCGTACCCCGAATGTTGCAAGCAACCTATTTGTGGACCTAAAATAAATTGATGGAGGAAAATTTTCTTATCAAACATTGCCTATGTGAAGGTTTAGTCGATTAGCTATTTGTCGGTTGATTAAATATTCTAAGAAACTATTTTTACAATAATTCAGAGAAACAACAAAAGTGTAAATCGAAAATAGCACTAGATCAATCCAATGAATAAGTGACCTTGAATTTTGATCAAAAACATATAGATAAGTGCAACTTTATCGTGAAAAAATACAAATTTCTAATAAAATGTCATCAACATAAAATCTGGTATCTTTAAATATTTATCAATACATCTATTTATATACTTCGAATAAAAGACTCGCATATATAGATTCCATATGCTTAGCGATAACATGACAATTATATTTGTTAGTTTTGATATTTCCTGATCTAACAGAATTCGTTCATATGCTCCGATCCTGCTTTTCGTTGAACAAATATAGAGGCATTAACTAATAATGAGAGCCAATGGATAAAAGTAGTAAATTTCTTTCTTTTGTGAATTTTTTATAGAAATTGCAAGAATTTCATCAGAAAAAAATCTATGGTTGTTTCGAATTGTTGTTCATCGGCAGTGTCTATCAAGGCCTATTGAGCGCACCTTAGGAGAAAAAAAACTGATATTATATTTAATAGTTGAATAGAAGGACTGAAGGTTTATTAATATGAGCGAGAAACTTTCACCTCACTAATAATAATAAACATAGTGCAAATTAAGTAAAATTATTCGAATATTGTAAGACCGATTTACAAATTCAATTACGAATTATGTGATCCGTATTTAAATTATAAATATTCGTAAAATGTATAACTATTAAACACCATTAAAATTTTTATGTATCAATATTGTACAATTATTCTAGTGAAAGAAGTTGTACTTTCAAAATTAATAATATTTTATTCCGGGATACCATACAATTTATAAGCAAAAATACATTAGTTTTATAAAATGATGAAAACAGTTTTGACTGCAACGAAATCCGAAATAAAATTTCATATAATTTTCTATGTCCAAACAAATAAGAAAGCGTATCAACTTTATTACCAAATGACATTTATTTTTTCTTTGAAAATTTGTAGCCTATTACAATACTGGCATTATGCACGTTCAATATCTTAATAACTTAAGTACAACCGATAGCAAAATATAATTGGACAAAGAACTTTTGTGCATAAATGAATTTTACGAATGAATGATAACTTAATCAACTGAAATGAGAACTGACGGTATAAATGCGAAAATAAGTAGCGTTACTGATTTAGATTTGCCAAAATGAAAGTGACAGTTTTTTTCATTGTATTATGTCTGCTATTAACTTTGAGTTTGTCCCAGAAGAAATCATTGATGGGTGAGATTTTGACAAAGACTATAATTTATAAAATGACATGGATATACATTTTCTATTAATCGTACTATTTAGATGATCTGAAACCAGAATATTGTAACGATCAAATCAAAGCTGATGATAAAACCAATTGTGTACTGCACAAATGCAACCAGAAGAACACGGGTATATTTATGGAGGCGTAAGTTTATAACTCTACTCATTAAAAAATTACATATTTACATTAATTATAATTTTAACATTACAGTTGCCCCAAAGTGAAATGTCTTGGAATTGTTGTAGGCTATAAAGGTGACAAATCGAAGCCATATCCAGAGTGCTGTATTAAACCTATTTGTCGTCCTCGTAATTTAGTACATTGAACAAATGTCGCTATGTATTTCGATCGAAAACAAACATAGAATACACAATCTAACCCTAACAATATCTTATTAACATAAAATACAGCTTCTTTAATTAATCAATGACACGTCTATTGATGTATATGATCAACGAAATAAAAGCTATGAAACATGTCGAGTATATCCGCATTAAAAGACTGACGCATATCGACTTCATATAATTATCAATAACATGATAGCTATAATTGTTAGTCTCGATATTTTCCGATTAAAGACAATTTGTATTTTTTTTATTATTATGTGCAAATCCCATCTTTCTTAGATTAAATCACATTTTTTAAATATCTGTTATTAATAAGCAACTGATTCATCAGTTTTTGCTAGAATCATCAAATGGGGAATTCAAGTGGGAGAACACGTATATAAGAAGAGAAACGTTTACTAGCGCTAATCTTAAACAGTATTTCAAAGAACTTGATCGAAAAAAGGTGTAAGCCTGCTTTGTATTTTCTCTTGGTTATCGCGCGATTGAGAAAAATGAAGTTTTTTTTAATATCTTGTGCAATCGTCTCGGCGCTCGCGTTAGCTGATTCGGCATCCGTAAGCATTGAAATAGGTATTTTTTCATTTTCTTATTTATATTAGAGAGCTTTGCATTCAGATAACGGGTTATCTCGGATACTATAAATTTACTATATCTAGAAAAATAATATTTTTTACTTAGTGTTTTTTTTCGAACCCAATATTATAACATTTTATTTATTTTATCTATTCATCTCAACAGCTGCTCGAACTTTTTAGTTATTGAAAAAAAGTTCTTGTTGAAATGTAGGTTAAAAAGTAACTGTAAATAACAGTTATGCAAATTTTCATCCCATTGTGTAGTAAACAGAGATGAACGTCGTCTATTGTAAAAAACTATGAGCGTGAATTTTAAGCATCTCGCTGCTGGATGATTTCAGCAGTGAGTCACTTCGATGTCTCTATATAATGATTAATTCATCTTATATGTCTATATCTATCTCGTTCTCTCTTACTACCGATGTTATATAGATACCAAGGAAGGCGAATTGCGAGCAGAATACTGCGATTTTCCAAAGTACAGTCCATTCAGACGAGAATGCGCTCTATTCAAGTGCAGCAAAGATCGCACGCGTGTGCTAGCCATACCGTGAGCAAATTTATATACTATGTATTACGCAATCCGTGATCACACGGTTTTAAAATGATGTCATACGGGTTTTCGTAATTTATTATTATCATTTTTTTTTTGTTCATAGGTGTCCATATTCGCCTTGTCCCAACAAGTTGAGTTACAACGAGGAGGAATTTTTGAAACCTTATCCGCAATGCTGTGCACCAACCGACTGTTAACATTACTTTCGCCTAGGATATAATTTATTAAAAATGCTCTATAATATACACATATTTATAAAAAGTTACCTTACTTATACATCTATTTGATATATAAATAACGAAATTCCTTCGAGTTATTTCATCACCTTAATCCACATCCCATCACGTATTCACACATACAAAAACCTCTATTCACAACAAACCAAGAAAAAAAAAATTTACACACCACGCATGAGTCCACCTAAATCACGGAAAAAGCAATAAAGGATATATCCGGCTGTCGCGTATGGTGAGAATAAAAAGCTAAAGCTCTCTCTCTCTCTCCTTCGATTTCCGAGGAATCGTGCGCGAGTAAAAGCAGCAGCAGCAGCAGTAGCAGTAGCAGCGTCTCGACTCCGTTCTCGCTCTTAAAATATCGACACGCTTGGCTTCTCGGATTGCGCACACACACGCGCGCGCGCGCCCACCTTCCTCCTCATTTTCGCATTTGCGTCGCCCAAATACATAATACGACGAGTCATCGCCCAAACGTGCGCGATTCGTTCATTGTTCGAATACGTTGAATAAGTTTTTTCTTTCCCTCTCAGGTGTGTGAGTGTGTGTAATATAGGGAACGTCTCGTTAGGTGAGAGATTGGATTTGTTGATGATGGATGATTAGTGTATACGCACGGTAGAGGGAGTATATAGTGACCTAGAAATGGTTTATAGACACGCGTGGCTTTTGCGGATAGTGAGAATGATCTGTGGGAAAGTGTTTGTGTATGCGCGTTTTGTGTGTCTGCCTAGCTTTTCTTTTGGACTTTCTATACGGTTTATGACGAACGAATGTGCGAAATCGATGTAAAGAGTGGATATGAAAGTACAGATGAATGTTCGAAGGTGTGTATAGTCTATTGGGATTTTGTTTTAACATGATTTATGAGACGTTTACCTTAAGAAATATTTTTTTTTATTCTTCGAAATATTGTTTTTTAATTTTGAAAAAATAACTCTACTCAGTGTTACATTAAACTTAAAAAACAAAGTTATTTTTAAAAGTGCTCGTCCGGAGTAAATTAAACACATAGAGCATAGTATATAGTTCACGAAAAAGGGTAACGGCCAAGCAAGTTTCAACACTGAAATTCACGGCTTTGCCGGAGGTCTATTTTAAATAAAAGTGAGCGAATTGAGATTACGTATTTTAAGATCACCAAATGACAAGAAAATAAACTAACATATAGTCGCGTCTTGATAAATCATCAATGTCAAAACGAATTATTTTTATTATCGAATATTGAAAACCAATGTCGCAAATTCACCATGTGTATTCGATTAAAAGTTATCAAAATAATGTCCCAGATTGTTTATTAATAATAAACCTCGATTCGTAAAACCTTCTCAGAACATCAGTAAAAATACAAACTAACTTATCATCAAAACAAAACGTCACACATGGCCACATAAAAAAAGGAACAACATTAGAAATCGCGATTTCTCAAAACCTCGTCGCACAACGGCCGTCTCTTGTTCTCCCAACGCTTCCGCGACTCTAAATAACCCAAACAAACAAACAGCCTTCCCTCCATCCGCATAATCTCTCATCGCACCTTCGCGTTCCTCTTCTTTTCCCTCCTCTAAACATATCAGACACGTTCGTCGGCTCTTTCTTCTTTGAAAAAAGCTCGTCACTACAAAATAGGCAGTCCGCCAGTCATTGCATCATAGACACACACGTACATTTTTAAAGTCGGCAAGCTCCAGCAGGCGCACGCGCGCTCGTAATTAAATTCATGAATAGATTCGCGCGCGTTCCGGAGCGGACTCCCGACATATGTATTTATGCGCGTACATTTGGGTTTGAGATGCGCGTGTGTGAGCATACACGAGAAGGTTTAACGAATAGCTATATATATGCTCGTGATATGTGGTTCTATAGGTACAGACGAGAGATCGTATATATATTTAGGCGAGTTTGGAAGTTCGAGCTCGCGGTGTGATTTGAATTGCGATGGAGATTGGTTTTTGTATGATGCGTTTTTAATCGAGGCGAAGGAGAATTGAGTCATAAATGGTTTGAGCACGTATATATATGTAAATTCGTTGTATACACAAAAACACTTGCTTTCGTTTAGTTATGTAAATAATGAAGTAATTATAAAAATATAATAGTTTACTACGCGTGGATAAATGTTGGTAATTGAATTCATGAGTTGGAAAATATTTTACATATATTCATAGGAAACGTTAGTTTTGCTATATAAGCAGCTTAGTAAGTTGTTTGAATCCACTTCATTTAGACGCAGCTTCAATGCAGCTGGACTAAAGTTATAACTACGTTAGAGTGTTCTCTGATTGTTACTGTCAATGATGTACTTATGTTCGAATGAAACTTTGCTAATTGGAATACGCTCGTACCGATCTAAAGTTTATATTGGAAAACATTGATGTAATAAGTGATCAAAACATTAGGCATAAAAAAATGTTATGTTTCATCCGGTATACAAGTTATTTTAAGTCCTAATCCTGTTCCAACTTTTTCGGTCAATATAAGTTACTCGAGCTGTTGATTATCAAAGCGAAGTATAAAAAAGTTTTATATGATAGTGCAAGAGATGAAAAAAAGCTAAATTTATGGCAGAAAAACTTCCCAAACGTCGCTAGAACTTTCTTGAAGTATTAAAATTCAGCTTTTAAGTGTTTTATATATTTATGGGATTGCGGTTTTAGTAACGGTATTTCTATATAAATAACATAACCTGTATACAAGAAAAGATGCGATCTATGCTTTTTTTTGTCCATTCATTAAGATATTTCTCTATAACAGTAAATTGAGAAACTAAAATATCTTTTCATAAAAATAATAGCACAAGCTTGACACAGGCATAAGCGTTATATCATTCATTTAAATAAATTACCATATTATCAACAAAGCTTTTAACTATACGTACTACACCAGCCACACTATAAATAATTGTTTTTCAAAACGTACAAACGTCATCGACTATACTTACAATTCCGACAGCCACAATCATAAAAAATACCATCTATACAATCAATCATTCACTCGCGTTCCCTCCCCCCCCCAAAAAAACGAAATCGGAAATCCTTCCATATCGTTTCGTTAAAACCACTCCTTATCATGCCCCCGCGTACTTCACTCTCGCGGCACAGCAAGGAAGAGACGCTCGCGGCGATAAAGAATAAAAGAACTCGTTTTAAAACCAGCTATATAACTGCGCCTTCTCAATTAGTGAAATCGGATCCGCCGGCTGCACACAGAGAAACTAGATTAAATTGAAAACGAGACGAACGCACACGCGCGTGAGCGCTGCAATTAAAAGCCCGCCCAAATGATCTTTTTATATATGTCGACCATAGTAGAAGCAGGTAAATGTCACGATGCACTGGCTATATATCTATATAACCCCGGGGATGTGTCAGATTAGATTAGGAGGGACATTGCGAAGAGAGATAAGATTATTTATTGATTTACGATGTCCATTGTTCCCTTACATGTACGTCCATACTCCCGCACGTATACAAGTTTATTGTACTCGATTTTTAATACAAAGGATTGATAAGATAAATTGCGAATTGGTCGTGCATAAATCTGGTTTAATGCATATACGTGTATTGTAGAACAAAATAAAGGAGATCGTTGCAGAAAAAAAGCAGCGCCTATTATTAAATTTTCACATTCGTAGAGCTCGTTTCGAAATAAAGCTTGACAGAGTGCCAGCGGAGAATGTTAAACCGCGGTTTAATGAAAATAAACTGTTATCAACGGTACTAATTTAGTTTATATATTTTATAACAAACCAACAACCATCGCTAAACAAATATTCACATTAGAACGAAATATTCATATTTATATTAACAACTGCACAAACTACTATACACGAATGTTTCTCCACTCCTCTTTATTTTTTTCATTTTACAGAAGACGCACCGACATAAAGGTTTACAGCTCGAAATTCTGCGTTCGCGCGCACGGTAGCTTTACAAAAAGCTCACTTTCTCTCTCTCACACTCTCTCGAGGTCTAAAATTATTAACGTTAAAAATACACACACACAGTGCCGGACTCTCCGCCACTATAACATCTTTTCGAGCAAATTATTCGCCGCACGCGTGTGCGCACAAAGAAATACATCGTACCGGCCGCGTTGTACACTGTCTCGTCGTGATAACTGATCACGAATGAAAAAGCAAAAAAACATCATCGTTGCAGCCCGTATAACGGGCCAAATTAGCTGGAGCTATTTATAATAAACATAACGTTTTTGCTACCTCGGTTGTCTTCGACAAAACAAACGATAAAAACGAATAGGCGCGCGGTGAACTTTGATGTCTATAAGCATCTTTCCCCACGTGTCGTGAATTTTAAAAGTTTTTTCGATACCATAAGCCACTATATATATATATATATATATATATATACACACGCACCGTGTCTTTATTAATCCACAACACATACACACACAAACCCGAGCACGCGAGGCTGGACCGTCCTTCGCTCTTTAACAAGCGATTTCGGAGCATGAATATTCATGTTTTCTCCAGACATATATATACCGCCGAAACGAGTTTTCCCATACGGTGTAATGAAAAAAAAAAAAAACACCTCGTTCACGTATATGTATATACCTCTAGTCGTCGTTCTTCTTCCTTATGGCTTATATATAAATACCACCTCGTCGATCGACGACCGAACAAAGAAGAAAAACTTAAGTTTGCCCGTGTGCGCTTCCTCGCGGTCTCTTTTGTTTATAATATACGTGAGCGGCGCGCGAAAAAAAAAACAGCGAGCGCACGTGCGCTGAACGCTTGCGTATATATAATAATCGCAAGCGACGCGCGCGCGTATGCGGCTGACTAAAAGCGAGGAGCGTGCTTCGAGCGCGACGAGCCTTGGGGAGCATCTCTCTCTCGCTCACGCTCGCGCCGCCTATCCGCTGCTGAAGAGAGAGAGAGAGAGAAAGAGAGAGAGAGGTATATAGAGGTGTATATATACTGCTGCGTACGCATGAATATGATGAGAGGCGCGAGTGAGTGAGTGAGAGAAAGAGAGGTGGAATGACGGTGAATCGTATAGAGTATGAGGGAGTTTGCACGAAGCGGTTGAAAGATATGTTATGGAAATATGATGAGTCTTTGAACTAGCGTTATTTGAGTTGATGTTTGTCTTTCAATTGACAATATTAACAAGATCCATGATGCATAAGCTGCTAATCCTTGAACTAAAATAAAGTTTAGTGCTTTGATATTGGTGATGCTGGTATATTATAATTTTAAAAATCAATATAGCAATGATAAATTATGTTACCTGATTTTTTTGATATGCGAGGAAATTTTTTAAA
The DNA here is from genome assembly GCA_035583055.1 of Torymus tubicola. Lineage (NCBI taxonomy): Eukaryota > Metazoa > Arthropoda > Insecta > Hymenoptera > Torymidae > Torymus > Torymus tubicola. Next base: position 4,505 of record JAWWEQ010015627.1, on the reverse strand, counting down.
TTTGTTATAATAATATTAATCATAATATTAATGTCAATAGTAGTGATAGTAAAGATAACAGTGGATCGAATAGCATTAGTCGGGTATTGCATGATCCATGTATAGGATGAATTATCGATCATAAATCAATACAACTAATAATATTATGAATATTGACATAATAAAAAAACGCTATTAAACACCATTAAAATAATAATGATTGATTAGCTAAAACTCTTTCTCTTTATACATAAATTTAGAGTAAATGTAGAATTCGAAAAATATATGATGTAAAAGAGTAGGATTGACTTATGAATATATTGAACTAATATTTTATAAAAACACACATTTTTACATATACTACGAACGTCTATTTTTCGGGGTACTATTTTTTATGAGCAAAACTAGATTAACAACTAGAATGTCTTCTTTTTCCAAAAAGATGTATATAATTAATTTAACAGGTTTGGCCGGATAAAAGTACCGTTTGATGGAGCCGTAAAAAAAAATAGTTTTGACTGCGAAAAAATCCGGAATCAAATGTTGCGTAATCTTTTATTTTGAATGATGAATACAAATGGCACAATAAGCATAAGAATGCACGTTAAATTTATTGAATAATGTTATTATTTTATTAAACGTATGTAGACTATTACAATACCAACTTTATTGATGTTTAATGTCTTGATAACTAATTAAATATGACCGATAGCGAATTGCAATTAGACGTAAAACTTTGGTGTATAAATGAGTTTTATAATTAAATGATAACTTACGAAAATGAAGTGGGGAATGACGATATATATATGTGAGGGTTTGTTTTTTTTATACAAGTCTGTCTTCGAATTTAAGGCAAACAGCTCGCTAAAATTAGCATTACTGATTTAGATTTGTCAAAATGAAAGCGACAATTTTCTGCATTATATTGTGTATGCTAATAACATTCAGTTTAGCTGAGAATAATGGGACAGGCAAAGGTAAAAAAAACTAAACATTTCATTAATCTTTCTTTGTCTTGTACGATTGAATTTTTTCTCTTCTTATAAGGTGTAAAAGAGTTTCAGCAAGAAATTTGCGACATGTTGAAGAACAGGGTCAATGAATACTGTTCACATATGATCGAGAAACAACATGAGGGATAACTACAGAGTTGTAAGTTAATCAATATCACTAAACATTAACAACAATCATATTAACTTTTAAATATTTCATTTGCTGTATTGGTCAAATCGAAAGCTATAGCGGTGACAAATCTAAGCCGTTTCCAGAATGCTGCATTTAATCTATTTGTGAATAAAAATATTTGTTATAGAACTTCTGTATTTTTCAAAAAGTAAAATAAAAAAGTGAAGTATTTTGCGTTATTTTTTGTGGTTTTATTGGCTGTACTAGTTACTGTTCAGTCAGGTGTATATTTCTTAACAAAACCTTTAATATAATGTTAGAAAGAATATTTTCATTATTTTCTCGTAAAGATGATCTTCGGGAGAAATATTGCACAGTTATTCCACCAAAGTTCCAAGGAAAATGTTTAGGCATCACTTGTAATCGAGAAAACACCCGCTGGCATGCTGAAGGGTAATAATTAACATATAATTTGTTTATAAAGTTCACCAACATTTTCAATGTTATGTAAATCGATATTGCTTTTATTAATTGACATCAATTGAAAATTAATTAAAAGTTTACATAAAAGGTTTCGTATATTGTTTCGAAAATGCTATGCTAAAAAAATTATTTCACAACATTTTCAGATGCGTTACATGGCAGTGTAGCAAACCATTAAGCTTCAAGAAAGAAGATCTAAACAAACCCTTCCCAGAACAATATTAACCACTGTACCATAAATCCAATAAAACGTTTTAAAAATGATATTGTTAAGCATTGATTATCTTAATTCGATGTACAAGTTTTTATTTATTTTTCAATTTATTTTACTAGAATTCAATAATTATAAAACAATAAAAGTAATAATATAAGTTTTTAAATACATCGTCTTTTATTTCCGAAACATGAAATTAAAATGACTAAAATTAAATAATACCATTTAATGGATAATTTCTTCCTGAATGAATATGTTTTTAAAAACGATATAAATAGGACTCGTTGAAACTATAATTTATTATAAAAATGTATAAACTCATGATAAACATACTTAAAACAGAAATAAAGTCGCAAAAGGTGAGTGATTGAGAGAAGAAGGGGCGAAAGAAAAACGCAGATAAAACGAAAGGCGATGCTTTCAGAATAATAACTGTCTCTACTTTACATCCAAAAGAAAGAAATATTTGTAGTCAGACTAAAGGAGAATATATTTATACTTTAACTTGAAGTTTAAGAAGTGAAATAATTCAAAAATATAAAAAAATCTTAACGAAAAAATGTCTGCACATCATAAAGAATTCATTTTTACTTATTCTTGGCAAACATAATTTATGTTTACAGTAGCAATAAAGAAAGAGAAAGAGAAAAAGGCGACACTGACCGCATGATTATCTGTGTCGTCTTAATCGGCCAAGCCGATCCCAGACGAGTATGCGTGTTTTTTTAAAATTTTTTTTATGAACTAGTTTTCAGTTTGCACTTCGTGTTGGCGTGCTCGCGCGCCAATTAAGGAAAAGTAGTACGTTTTGATTTTCGTCCGCAATAGATCGTGAACTCGCACTGACGATAAGGAAAATACAGCATGAGCCTCATTAGAAACCGTTTTGATACTTCTCCAAGATAAATCTGTGGAGTTTATTTAACACGCATGCGCTCGTTGTTTTCTTTAATACAATAACGAATTAATCTATTGTTAATGAAATTAATTATATATAAAACAATAAGAAAAAGTTATTACGAAAGTTTTACATTTAAAATATAAATTAATAATTCAACTTTTATAAATATAGATAAATAAGGCCAATTACACATTCTCCACTTACAATTTCTACCATATAAAACGTAGTAACGTCATAACTTCATTATCGCATGTTACATCCAATCAAACAGCGCAATTACGACAACAGCCGAAAACGCATGTCTAAATTCCGGCAACAGCATAGAACGACGCCTGCACGTTTATGTACATATATATATGCGCCTGCGCGTGTAATACGATTTTCTATTTTTACGTCGACGAGGTCCAGCTTGTTACGGCCGTCAAGAGCTAAAGTGAGCTTCATTTGCGCGCCGGCGACGCGAGCGTTCAAGGGGCGCGTATATACGTACGCGGCAAGATATAGGGGTCTTAAATAGACTCAAAATTTTCGTCTCGGTCATTTTGTGCATATGTATACATATATGTATATAACACGTGAATGTGTGATGTGTATATATATGTCACGCTCGTAATGTAGATATTATTTGTCTTTTTGTTATGCATGTCCTTTTAGCGGTGCTAATCAATGGAAGATGACAGATTAACGGGCCTGTTAATTGCAGTTTCCTGCTACGAGCTTATATGCATTTGATTTTCTACGGTATTAATGCTAATTTATAAATGCAAATGAACAAAATCAACCTGTACAAATCTTTTAAAAAATATACTACCTGATTTACAATCCTACAATGCATAATATATAGTCACGCACAGTGTAAAGGATGAACTCATCTCAGATATACTTATATATTCACAGTAGTCGCAACTAAAATGTTCATACATATTTAATATCTGCTGGCAGGTGTAATCCGAATTTATTTTCCGGTAGCTCGAGTGTTTTACCAGTTTTAGTATTCAAACTGTATCGCGCCTGGACGTTCTTACGAAACAGTGTAATGGGAGATGATACAGTTCTAAGATTGAAGCGCTGACGCTTTTGTACTAGCTACTTAATAGCAAAACGTGATGTACTTGAACAGTGATTCATGAAGGAAAAACTACGTAGCATATGGGGTCCTTGAAAAATATTCATGACTACGGTCTGAATTTGGTAAAGGGTCCTTCGAAAAAAAATCAAATGCAGAGAATTTCGAGATGATTGTCACATTGATTTGTAAATTTTTTTCATGCGTCAAGGTAGTGATGCTCCCATCAGAGGTCGTTGAAAAGGGAGCGGAAGGTTGCGTATAGCTACTAAGGTATATAAAGTCCTAAGCTCATTCGTATAATCACATTTAGTTAGAGACTGTCTAAGGAGTTGAATCTTCAGCGAGAAAAATAACAAAATGAAGTACTTCGTGGTGTTCTGTATTGTTTTGTTGGCAGTGGTTGCCTACGTTGCGGCTAAAGGTATGATTACTGAAGCATTATTTTTTTTATTAAAGATGCAGAATACTACTGTAATATCATTAATAACAATTAATCTATTAATGTATATATAATAATTTCACAATAGATGAAGAAAAGGAAGAATATTGCTCGGAGGCAGTCAAGAAATCAATGGAAGGAATATGCAGCGGGATACAATGCAACAAAGACAGCAGCAGTTGGACTCAAGTAGGGTAAGCTTCATAACGTTTTGGTATCGAGTAAAGTTTTAAGCTATTTAGTGTCGAAAATTGAATTTTTAATATTGATTTATTTTTATTAGATTATTTTTATA
>JAWWEQ010015596.1:0-35434 GCA_035583055.1 Torymus tubicola | reverse complement strand
ACTGTCTAAAAAATAATTATACATTTATAAGTAGTATAGAGAATGAATTTGTCGAGAAACAAGTTCTTGCAATGTGTCAATTTAACTAACAAAAAGTGCAAAAAGTATAAAATTATGTATTTAAAAATTATTTTAGTGAGTTTTGAAGTGTAATTGTAATATTTGGAGCTACGCTATTATTTCACATCAAAAGATAGAAAGTTCTGATGCACCTCGTGCTCTCTGAATAAAAAAATGCTTGGTATCGGTATTTTTCAGGCTAACATAAAATCCAATAACATGTATACTGGCATCGAAAGAGAAATTTTTATCTTTTTCAAAAGCTTGGGGTTTTCATGAAATTCAATTCTGTGAAATCTTTTATAAGATAAAGCCACGTATGGTGTAGACCACATTACAATGCAGAAATCTTGCTGCAACGGTGGCAGCGCATATATGTCTGCGTGTCCGTTTAAACGTCACCCTCTCGAGTGTTGCGTTCTAGCTGGCCGTTCATGAGAATTCTGACGTATGCCATGATATTACGTCGTTCTAAATTATTGATCAAGAAATTCTCATTGAAGCATGTATGTATTACCTTTTCGCTTTTCAAACCAAAATTTTTATGGAATCAGTAAACGAATGTATGCAAATTATATTTGAGAGAAACTAAAGTATTATTCTAATTTAATTATTGGATATCTGATTTTCCTTGAATTCATAGCTATGGAGATAATAGACCAGACGTTGAGTGGGTGGAATTTTCGTTTTTTTTATCTGAAATTATTGCAGATATGAAACAGTGATAAAAATATGACTATACTAAAATAAAGAACCGTGTTTCCATGTACTGAATATAAACTATATTTTCACGACTCATTTCGTAGATGTAAAACATATTTTTAAATGAACGAAGTCACGTGAATTTTCCATTACTCTTCTATTTTTTCTACTATGATGATTGCTCATTTCATAGCTTACTATGTCATATAAAAAATGGTGTTATTAATCAATAGTTTATGGAATTTTCTTTCAGTTCATGAATTTTATCTTCAAGTTGAAATATTGTAATTTCATCAAAAATAGATAAATTTCAATAATTAAAAAGATTGACTTTTTTAATTTTACGTTTTATGAAGATAGACGCACGCTAGGCACCAGACGTTGCGTTGACATTACTTAGTCCTTGCTGACGGGGCGGAAAGCCGCAAGCACAGCAGGCCACACGGCGTCAAACCGGCGCCAAGTCTTCGCGTTTGTTGTATACACTATATCGCTATAATTTAGTCTTCTTATTACATTTGAGAATCTAATTTTAATAAAACTATTCTATTACTATATTATAGCTCTCATTAATAAATATCCGTTAGATTAAAGTGGTCAATCTTTGTTTTTCTTTGACCTTTGATTTAAGAAACTATATTTATGAATTTATAGATTAAACCTATATAGAGAACAGCGGAAGGGTTTTTTTTATATCTCTACTCAGAATAAATTGTCAGATCTAATTTCAATTCAGATTAATAAACGTTGTTTTCTTCCTAATGAGATACTTTTTGAATTTACTGTAAATTTAAATTAGTACATAAATTTTCGTACAAAAAGTCTATTTATAGATTTGACGAAACCAACAAATTTTTTTAATATTACGGTTGATGCAGATGTATGTATACTTGATATATATATATAAATAATAAAAACGTTTGTCAATATGATTTAGAAATCAAATCATACATTCTGTCTCATATAATAATATTGCCCAATATATGCTATCTGTATATTTTTATTGCGCTTCTTTATAGATAAAATTTTCTTTTGTACTAAATTACTAGCTAATATAATTATTACAGAGATTTTAAATAACTCTATAAAGAACGACGAACTTCTGAGCTTTATAAATCAGCTAACGAGAGTTTGAGTATACTGATGGGAAATACACACACAGACTGAATGAGTAACATTAGCATCAGCTAAAACACAATACTGAGGATGACGTTTTATAAATTTAGCGAAACCAATTATTCATTCGAGTCATTTATACCTTAAATATAATTCTCAGATTGTATAAAACAAGTCTTTTCTGAATATAGTTCTTCGATCTATCCTTATTTTTTATTCACTTCACAGCTTTGTAATCCGGTATAATTATACGGTTGTCGTTGTTTTCAGAAAACACTTCAAGTTGATTTGAAGTATCACTCGATAATTTTTCATTTCCTCTTTTTTCAAGTTAAAGAGATTCATCATTGTTTAATAATTAAGATTTAGTGGTCAGCTAATGTGAAATATTTAAAACTTTAGCAATTTTGCAAGGATTTCAATTATTCTGAAGTAATTGCAAGAGGATCAATTTTTTCTTTTTTCTAAAAGTGAAAATTATTTGATAACAATTTTTGGTCGAAACATCATTTTTAGCTGTACTTTTCTACCAATATATATTTTGCTCCTAGAGGAAGCTTTGTGATAGTAAAAAAAAAATTTTTGAAATAATGTGTTAGGAATGCTATTTATAAAATTTGTAGTCGAAATACACTACTTTTAGAAAATGTCCGTATGGATGTATGTGTGTATGTATGTATGTCCAACGCTGATATCTCATGATCTGCTCGACCGATTTTAACGATTCAGTGATCATTTTTTTAGATTTTGCTCAAACTCTTCGTGTCAATATTCTATTTTTGTAAAATTAATTTTTTTTATAGCCATTTTTCAATATTCAAAATGTTTATTTTCGATTTTTTTTTAATATTTAGACCAAATATTGCTTATATATTATGAATTCTTTGTATGCAGGATAAAATTTTCTACAATTTAAAAAAAAAATGAAGTCGATAGCTATATTTCGTCACAATTTATTGATGAAAAAGTAAGTAATATTTTGTAAATAGGTTATATTTCGAAATTAAAAAAAGGTATTAAGATGAATATTTTTTCGTTATAAAGGATATTGGATACTATATATAACTTACTAAATTTTTAGCTTTTTTTATTCATTATTTTTGGAGAAATAAAGTAATTTATAAAAAAATGGATTGATCCATAGATTTCAAAGATATTTGAGGTTAAAATTTTTTTAATTTTTTTTTAAATCGTAATTTCTCAAGAACGGCTCTATATATCGCTATGGGATGTACAGCATTCAAAAGAGCCTATATTTGAAAAAAAATTAATTTTCTTGCTATTGCGGTTCTTTTTTTATTAACAAAAACGTAAAAATTGAAAAATGGAAAAGAAGAGTTTTGTATGTTCAACCATTAAGTACGAGACTAAAATTGTTTTATTCGCTTCAAAATTCATTGTAGAGGTAGATTATTAATAGTTCTCTATCTTCTTTTGGAAAAATGATTGGTTCATAAATTTCAGAGATATTTGAAGTTAAAATTTGTTTAGACTTATTTATCACGTAATATTTTGTAAATAGGTTATATTTTAAAATTAAAAAAAGATATATTCCACCAATTAAAAAAATTAAAAAACAATAAATTAAATAAAAAATTATAGTTATCTTTATGTATTAATTTCGTTTGAACATAAAAAAATTTGAATCTATAACTTTATAATTTATTAAAAATATATTTAAATGATTACATTTTTTTTTTTGAATTTCAATTTAATAAAAGGAATCGATAAAATAGTTTGAGGAAGCTAAGTGCCAATGAATTGGCAGCGGTTTTGTATTTTTTCCGAGAAACTCAGCTTATGATTATGAGCAAGTTGAAAAGAGGGCATTTTACGCGGAAAAGGTTCGCTTGCTGACTGATTTCGGGTAGAAGCTTCCATATATCTAGACTATAAAGATGGGAATTTCATTCACTAAAGACTAAAAGGAGGCATGTTTTTGAAATAAACTTTGTGCAGTGCAAGTTTCTTGTTCTGAGTAACGCACCGTGTAAATATGACACATTAAACTTGAATAGCAGCTACTATAAAGAACCTAGCTGCGTAAAACTTTTTTTTGGTTCACGACATATTTCATAAAATAGTTATGAAGGACGATAAATTTCTGTCCTAAACACTGTAGAATACTGTTAATTTAAAACATTATTTAATTAGAGATGTCTCAAAATCCTAGGTTAATTCAATTCATTTAAGGTCATCTTTTGTGCAAAATCTTTTTGTGTAAAATATAAAAACTTAATAGCTTACGTAAAATTAAAAACCTACTGTGCAAAACATTTAATCTGTATTTTTAGGTGTATAAATACATTCCATGTAAGATTCTTATATGTAAGAATAGCACAATGCCAAGCTATTTATAAGCATACTATCAGCATTTTTAGGTGTTAAACGAATGGCTAGTTCGACTCTTCGCCGGGGTAAAACGTGCTCGTAAATTCGTATTTGATAATGTTTACAAGTTATCCGCTGTCATTTCAGTACCATACATGTAAAATATTTAATAATAATGATAAATCATACAAAAAAGAATAAAAAACAAATAACAAAATATAATAAAGAGATTATATTTTTGTTTGGAGTAAAATTTGCATTGATTAGTGGTAATGATATCTTCAAATTTAGAGTGTTCAATTTAATTATATATTAGATTAGATATAATGCTTTATGAAGTAAAAAAGTAAAATAACTTTTTCCAAAAAGTTGACTCGTTTCTTGTAAAAATCGAAGCTTCTTTAAAGCTATGCATATATCAGGAAAGCCTAGAAGTTTACAAACAGCAGCGTATGTAACGAACAGATTTATGGATTTTATTCCAGCGTATGATTTTTTAGTCTCGTAAAACTTGTGTATTCATCGTCGAAATTTTTATTTTTCAGCACTCACTGTATAGTGCGTACGCACAGGGAGTGTATTTAACAGCGTCGCCGCAATCGTAACTTCATCGACGTGCGATAGACTTTTTGTCGTTACGCTTCAGGTTTACGATACGGATAACCCAATTTCAAGGCCCGTAAACCGTTCCGTTAATGCGAGAATGGCGAGTGCATGTCTCCTTTTTCGTAAAACTATTAAACATCTCATGATTTTTTAATACATTACTATTATTGAATTAAATCACGTGAATTCATTAAATAAAAAGTAAGTAAATGGAGAAGCACGTAGATTATACAAATACATAAGATGGCTCAGCCCGAAATAAGACAACGAGAAAAACAGGAATGAACTGTATTGGGAAACTTTTAATAAAGTTAGAGGTAGAGATAGTTGAATAAGTTTAACTTATGGAAAGCTTCGATAAAATACTCTCGAAGCTTGATTATGTTTCGAAATACTTTTCCCACAAATTTTATTGGAATAATGAAATTTTTAAACATTGTACTTCACTGATATACAAGAATCAAGGTTGAAAATTAATTATTTTTGTCTATGGTTCTACCGACAGCTTATTTTTGGAAGGTTGAGGAGAAGATAAAATAAACGTGTACTGCTGTCAAAGCCAGTTTGACATGTGCTTTGCAGCACATAAGCGAATCAATCTTGATCTAATATTTTGCCCAGAAGAGGGGCTTAATAAAAAGCCCGAAACGTCGGCAAGTTGCACAAAATTTGGAAAATTAATTATGTCATTTCATGATATTTTATTACGTTTATTACTTTGAGCTATGTTGTAGGTTTTAGTAAATGAAATATGTATTCTAAGATAAAGTATTTATTAAATTATGAGACTAAAACAATTAATATCAGAGACATGAGATACTCTGACTTCAACGACGGCTTGGCGCTATCTGTCAGGTATATTCAACTTCTATACTGTATAGACTATTTCAATACAATTGATACAAGAAATGATGCCAGTAATACTAATTCTATAATACATTATTTTAACAATTTAAACAAATTTTTTCAAATGAGAATAAAAAATGAAATTTAATCTTAATAGTTGGTGTTTTCTGGAAACACCTCAAAATAATACTATAATGTCTAAAATATTATACCGTCTGTTAGAGCAGTTTTACTTTTTCTGTCACCAAAGTTTTTGTTTTACTAAAATTCGCGTATTTTTCTACATAAAAAATTTAACCCAGTTTCTTGGTTACAAGTCTGAACCTGGCATTCTTGCACATTCTCAAGAGTGAGAATTTTCAAATCGACATATCTTACACCTCCAATTTTCTCGCTTTGTTGGCCTTATTATCCAGTATGTATACACGTATCGTCGTGCAACACAATTTCGAATAACCAAAATACGGAAAGATAGGACGAAGCAATTTGTTCCGCATGGATTTTGTCTCGAAAGACACTACTATTGTGACTTCACATATTAAATTTTTTATTCACCCTTATTTTCTATCTTCATGTTTTATTTTTATGCCGTTGAGTCGTTAATGATGCACCGCCAAATAAATTGAGCTTTTCTTTTTGCAACTCGCTGGTATATAGGCGCCAATAAATCTTGTTTCATTGTTCTAGAGTGTGTAATAGATAATGTGATGCGGAGATAATCGTTATAAGAGATGAAATTTTAGTGAAGTGATGAAACTTTGCTATCGAGAACATAACTTTCTGAACACGATCTGCAGATGGCTTTAGTCTCTCACTTTATCATTCTTTGCTTGCAAATTGAGATCGTGAAGTATAATTATGATTAAACGTTTAACTTGACAGAATACTTAATTTTTTAATTGTAAGGAAAATAGAAAAACTATTAATTTTAAAAAATTCTTCAATTTTAATCCTCCTTTATCTTTCCCTTTAAGTTTTGGATGTGATAGACCAATAATTTTTTTGTTTTTGCAAGATTATCACCGAGTGACATCATTTTTTTCATAACTTTTAAATTTATTATCACTAGCAACTTTATTATAAAGTGATTATATTAGTACTAAGTATTCATTATTAATAGTCTGCAGTGCACAAGGTAATTTTTTCATCCAAACTTCATGAAAAAACTTGTTCAGAATTTCGTTGATGCGCTTGTATTAGGGAAGTTCTCCATAAGTTGATATTAGGGAAAAAATGATGCACACGTTCTTCAGTATATAAAATCATATAAAAATTTAATCAATCATTGTAACAGAGTCGAGAGAAAGAGATTAATATGAAGCTAGTTTAGAAATAATTAAGTGTAAATGTATTTTTAGTGAGAGGATAATAACATGCCTAAATTTCAAAATGATCGATAATATCAGCACAGTGAAGCCATTAAATTAAAAATGAATTCGTCATTATTAAATTCCTAAATGAATCCAATTTACGAATTGAAACTGCCATCGTTGTACAAATTTTCAGTATCGATACATGTAACCAATAAAGCAGATAAGCTTCCTATGAGATTCCAATAGCACGATAAAAAAAGGCGTTAAATAAAACATAGTGTGTAAAGCGTGCATATGGATACATATCTACGTATGTGTGTATGTGTTTTGGTGTGAGCATGCTAGTGAATGCTCAAATGAAAACGTTTGTTAGGTTGTGCAAGGTCATGTACATCTAAATGTTTCAAGCGCAGAGAGGGAGATAATTAGTATTTTCACATTCAATAAATAAGAGGAATCCTATACAAAAAACAATAAATAACATCATACGAAAATAAAAAAATACTTTTTCAGAGGAATACGTATTCTATCGGATTAGATCTTTCTGATTTTTAAAGCTATTTTAAATGTATAAAAATTGGAAACATATTGAATTAGGTGGAAAGCTTACTGAAAATAATAATTTTATACAATAGCAAGTTTTGATACTTTTTAACGAATATTAAAAAAATCGCGTATTTTACATTTTTTAATTCATGTAACTTTTAAAGGAGTCTACAATTGTTCTTTCTCATAAAGGAAGTTTTGCATCGATATTTTATTCAGTAAAAAGTAATTAAGTCTTGTATTCATAGTTTTATTTTATTTTATCTATAATGGAAGGAAGAGAATCTCTTTCAAAACGTTTCGTCGAAATAAAGTTATTATCGAAGTAAAATCTGATCTAGTATGTGTTTTCTACAAATAATTTTTATTATTTTTTTCTAATTGTTTTCTGCTTCTTTATATAAAAATGTTTCTATGACAGCGTAACATTTCTTCAAATATAAAAAATATGCTTATCAATTTCTAAAATGTAAATCTTAAATTTTGCAATTTTTTTAGTACAAATTATTGCTTTATTATAAATCTATATACTAGCATTTGAAACTTGAGTAACAGTTTTTATTTAAATATATTATTCTAATTTGGAAAACTGTTGAAATAATATCGCTTCTTAAATTGTTAACTTTGGGACCATTATAAAAATAAGATATCTTTATTAATAGTTTGAGATATCATGCATACAGTACTTAGGTGGAAATGAAATATACGTAAGTTTTGCCAAATTTCATTGCAGTTTGCTTTTCTTGAAAAATCGATGTTATCTCCCAAAAGCTAATAACGATTAGCATTGTGGGAATTTTTTTTGTTAAGTTAATAAGAAGACCTTCTCAAAATTTAGTATGCTAATTTTTGAATAATTTAAACAATAAGATGAATGAAACTGGCTCACTGAGTGAGAACGGAGGAACGGCAGAAACGACTTATTCGTCAAACATTGCACATTGTTAACTGCTGAACTAGATCGCGGAGAGTAAATTATAACAAAGCTAGACGTTTAAGGTGGTCCTTTGTTTGTTGAAAACCTCTCTCTCTCACTCTCTCTCTGTTTCTCTCTCTCTTCTATCCTCGTTGCTCGCCGTGTCCCTCCTTCCTCCGACCGTGACAACGTAAAGAGAATGCTCGTGCGTATTATGCATATATATAACTTCTCTGGCTGCACGAATGCTAACGAGAAGGACGGACGGCAATGATGTACACGCTTCCTCCCTCATTTCCTTTTAATAGTAGCGACTCTTGTCTTTGTTTTTCCCTCCCTCCCTCTCTCACTCTCTCTCTCTTTCTCTATCGGTATCTCTCTTTACCTCTGTCGCTCACTTTCTCTTCCTATTCCCCTCTCTCACTCTCTTTTTCTATTTTACTCGCTTTCGCCTCATCCGTCTCTCGTTTCATTTATTATGGAGAATTTCATGTGGAATGTCAATTCTTTTTGTTATAACACAACAATGGCACACGAATGCGTAACCAATACAATGCTACAACGGTCACCCGTTTAGAAACGAGCGGTGGTCAGATAACTGAAACGTTCGTGTTTTCAGTGACGACATTGAAAAGTTGATGAAAAACGGTGCTGGAAATGTTATATCGTATAACGTGTCTGTTTTTATTTTTATAAAGATTTATTGAGCCAACTTCTGTTAAGATTTATTCATTCAATTTTCTAAATATTTTTCTCCGAACAATAGTTTTTAATAGAAAAAATATTAAGAAACTCTTTATGAATAACAAAAAAAAATACAAAAAATGTATTTTTTTTGTTATCCATAAAGAGTAAAAGCTACACAGGCGCAAGGTAGTTCGCCCTCGACATTATTGTCAGCTAGAATAGTCTACTTTATACCCTTATTGCACAAAAAATTGTTGCGTTGCTGTTTTGAAGTTAATAAAAGACATAAAAACTGGTAAAAAGTGACGCTGCCGCGGTCATCGCGGTTCTACCGCTCGTGTCATTGACAACACCGTACATATTAAAAAACTTGGTCTCGTATAGTACTACTTTTCTAAATTAACAAAGTGTCCATTATTAAGTCGGAAATAAAGTTCTATAAGCAACGTCAGAATTAAGTCGATTATTCTCATGAGTGGGTTTACCCTCTTGTGACATAAAGTACTATTATATTCACAAATAAGAGAATATAGTACATATTAATACAAGTATAGATGCTCTCCGTATGGGTGAATTTCCTTGCCTCATTCAGGTGACAAAACCGCTCATAAAAGGATCAATTGTTTAGTTTATATGTATTGAATTTTATGTTTTTTTCAACACTAGAATAAGTGAAACTAGTTTTTTTTGTGCTCGAAAATTGTGAAGTGTAAATGAACTAACAATAGTAGCATGCGCAATGTAGATTTTTTATACCCACAGTGCGCGCAGAAGTAAATCGATCTGCAAATGCAAGTATTTTATTTCGCGTATGCAAAAAAGTATAATAAAGCCAGTTTCACATCCTTCATTCAAAGAAAATATTTTCATCCGGGAAAAATAGAAATAGTAAGCCAATTTATGAGGCTATTCTACAATTTTGATCCCTTGTTCGATAATGAGTAACTAATGTAAATTGTTTATAAATTATTATGTAAGAGACAATTCTAAATTTTTTATTGTGAATATATGCAAAAAAATTTCATATACATAGTATAGGTAATACTTGCCTTCGGAGCGCTCCCGCACTCCTTGACATGCGATATTGCAGGCAGTAGAAAAATTTCGATCTAAAATAATTACCCCACATTCCTGCATTCTTGAACATATTCTTCATACTCCGGCCGCAGTAGTGCGGTCTGCTCCACCAATATCGCGAGAATTGCAATTAAAAACAAATTAAAATGAATTTTTATTATAAATATATGCATGACTATTTTATGGAAAGATGCAATGATTATACTTGAATTGTATTTTCGCATAGTTGTTTATCGTTGTAAAACTGTAATAACTACTATACTAAATTATTATTTGGAGAAGTGCTTGTAAACATTTTGTGAACCGGAAATATTTCAATTTCATAACTACGAAATATGCTTCGAGGCAGCTATAGTAATTAAAAGATTAAGAAACCGACGAAAAAATTGTCAGAATAAAATTGATAGAAAAAAGTTTAGTTACTTCCTGATAACTTTTTTAGTTTCAACGAAAAAAACGAGCTTGTATCTTGGGCCGACTATCATTTAAGTCTGTAGCCGTAGGCTTTCATGCTCCTCGTTATTTCCTCGTCCGGCGCGGTAACCCTTCTAACTGTCTTTCTCTCGTTCCCACTCTCTTCCCCCCCCCTTCGTCTCTCTATTTCTCTCTCTCTCTCTTTCTTTCTCTCTCTATCTCACAGTGACTTTCGTCTCGTTTTCGCCAGCGGATGCGAGTATATTACGAGGTGCAAAGCACAATAAAAGTTCATCTCACAGCGTTATCTTCTGCGACTCTCTGGATTATGTTTAAAAGCCTCCCATAGTTAAAGATGCAACAAGCGTAGCTAGCTTTACTCTTCCACCCTGAGAGAGTTCGCTCTGTCATTCACAAAATAATGACTTCTAAAGGTGGATTCGTGATGCCACACTCTTATGTCAGCTAGATGCGACCTAACATGGTTTGATGTAATAGTCTAATAAATTAATTTTTATACACTTAACTTTAATTCTGGGTACAATGAATTATTTTATTAATAATTATTTAAGAAACTGGTGGTATACCATATGTGTAATGTAAATGATTTTTACGTGGGTAGCGAAATGATTTATTCTGTTTGATGATTTATTTTATTTGAATAAAGCTTTTAACATGCTTTCTGCTTGTATTTAATTAAACGTTCTTTACTTAAATCATTTTAACTTTTATAAGAACGTTTTCCTTTGTTAATTAAATTCTTCGTTTATTTTAAATTAATTTTTTTTATTAACATATCATTTTACTTTCGTATAACTTTTACACTGGCATATATTACGGAGACAAGATTTTTATTAAATTAATGATTTTTCGTATTAGGGCATCAAAATATAAATTAATAAAATATTACTATGAATTGCACCATAAAATTGAAAAAATATTTTGTTGGAATTTTTAAGTGAACATATTGAAGTCATGCCTGAGCTTTTATTTGTAACTACTGTCGCTCAAAAATCCGTAACACCCATTCAACGATACTGTTTCTCTCTCTGAGAACACTTCATCTACGACCACATCGTTAAGCAACATTTAACTAAACGCAGCTCTTCAAGAAGTGGTAAACCGAGTTAGGATGCAGATGGAAGTTAAATAAGTTATTTTTGGCCCTTAATGCACTGCTGCAATTCCTAAAATAGATGTCATCTCTAGCTGTTCCGCTTTCGTCAATGTGGATCTTGAGATTAGATTTAAAAAAAAAATCTTTTCCTTGTGATGAATGATATCTTAGTTGGAACTTGACAATGGAAAATATTGTATCTTGCATTATTCAGCAAACTTTACATAACATAATAGTCAACGATTTTGAGGTTACCCATTTTTATTCAAGCTGTACTTCAAGTGAAGTAACTCATACTTGATTGAAACCATATTTTCGACCATAATTTGATATCACATACGCTAAGAAATACTAAAGAGAAATTTGTTGGAGAAAATATAATGGTAACCACTTAGTAAAAATTTTTAACACTATTAATGAAGTAAAGTGTGTCTTTCATTTTCTACATAAATCTACAATTGATTGAATAGTATTTTACTGACATACTTTCTACAGTTATGAAAATAATCTTCACCTTCTAATGTAGTGAGTGACTACAGCCTGTACACCTGAGTACGGTGTTCATTCACTACTTTATTCTGCTACTTGTTGATTGCACACACAGGTCACAAAAAAAACGGGACTGGCAAAATAAAATACCCGGAGTGGACCAAAAGCAAATCGCTCAAAGACGCAGGAAAGTGCATTTAAAAAGTGCGCAGGATGAACGCGGGAGCCTTCTTGCTTGTTTTAAAGAAGAAAAGCACTGATAAAGCATCAGAGTTGTACCAAAAAATTCATGGTGCCCTCGGTAACTATGCAAGAGTTGAAAGCAAAATCCAGGAGCTTGACATAGAGATCAAAGTCATGGACGAAGAGACGACGAAAGAAGAAGTACCTGAAGCGATCAAAAGAGAGCTTGGCACAGATGTTGACACCACGCTATTGTGCATTAAATCGCTTTGTCTATAATATGACTCAGCCCGTAGTCGTCAGGCTCGCGCCTCCCGCAGCTAAAAAGCTCTGGAGCTGAAGAACATTCAAGTGTAATGACGCTACTGCAAGATCTGTTGGGGAACTAAAAGTGACAGGAAAAACTACTTTGCGCTGCCAGAAGAGGAAAGAATCCCGTAACCCACATAGCAGGTAGTGGCCAAAACCCGCGTATACGCGGGCATTTCAGGCGATCTTAAAAAGATGATAATGAGAGTACTCCAGCTTCACCTCCAGCATTGTGAGACCGCGTAGAACCTGCTTTTGCAGACTGTGTAGCAGCTGAAGATAGGTCTGGCCATACTCTCGGAACCCTATCGACAAATGCATACTCAACCTTGTTCAATGGAAGTAGGAGAGCCGCGATTTGGTCCTGCGAGGATTTTGCTTTGTAAAAAGCCGTAGACGAGACCGAACGCGACTTGTAAGTAAAGGTCAAAGGAATGCATTACTATAGTTGTTACGCCTCGTCTAGTCTGATGATTGAGGAGTTTGAGGACTTTCACGATAAGTTAGTTAGAGATACCAAGGATCACTTCTCTGCAATCATCTCTGGGGATTTCAATGCTTGGGCGGTCCTGAGATATCAAGAAGACAAATAAGAACGAACAGGTTCTACTCAAGGCCAGCCAGTGAAATTGCTGACCTGTCCAAACCTACTAGAGAAAATCATCTTAACGCTCTTCCTGGAACAGGGCCAAGATTATGACCTGAAGGAGACCAGTAATGAGAAAATTCCAACCATTACGGAAAAAGAATTGCTCACAACGACATTGAAAATGGGAAAGAACAAAGCACCCGGTATGGAACGGATATTGAACATTGTACTGATAACGGCCGTTAGGGAAGCACCGGCGATGTTCCTGGATACGTGTCTTGAAAAAGGAACTTTTCCAGAGAAGTAGAAGTAGCAGAAACTAGTGCTTTTCCCGAAAGGGAAGAAGTCGACGGACGAACTATAATCCTATTGCCCATTCTTCATGCTGCAGCATAAGATACCGCTGGTAAAATCTTCGAACAGATCATTCACAATACCGGCACGGCTTCCAGATCATGCTCAATGCTGGACGTCATATATAAGATGATAAAGGCGGCGAAAGAAGCTATTTCAGGCAAAAAGTACACGAGGTGATCGAAAAAGTACTGCTTGATCGCTACTTTTGATATAAAGAATGCCTTTAACTCAATGAGATGGCAGTGTATCATGGAGGCTCTGAAGGGGCTCAATGTCTTATGGTATCTTGAAAAGATAATGACGAGTTACCTGTCCAATAGGAATAGGTCTCTGATGTCCGACACAGAGGATGGTCCGAAGACCTATAGAGCGACCGGGGGTCTCATTCATGGCTCTGTACTGGGACTACTTCTATGGATCATAATGTACAATATATTGTTGTTGGTGAGATTCATGGCGTTCACGGACAACGTCGTTGTGGAGATCACTGCGAAATTCCTGGAAGAAATCATCGCGATCTACGGAAAACTTTTCTCGGAGATCAGGAAATAGATTTATTTGGCCCGATTGCAACATGCTGCATATAAGATGGAGACACTCCTAATACTCAGCAGGAAGACGGTGGAAACAGTGATCCTCCAAGTCTGAGACGCGATATTACGTTTCAGCCATTCGCCTGGTACCATGGTACGATATAAGGCTCAACTAATTTGGATAAGATTATCTGGGAGATTTCTGTTGGTAATTGTTTTATAAAGTCAATTTGGGATTGTTGATAGACGCCGATGTAGCTCATAAAATTCTTGAAGGAGTCCATTGTGATGTTTTTTACTGTAACTCTTTACTTTTCATTAACAATAGAGAAAGTGACAACGGGAGGTGCAGCGATGCCTTATATACCCACCGCTGGCGCACCTGATTGGTCGATGACTGTCGTCTAATCAGGATGCAGCTTGGGTACCCGATAAACATCGGCCAATCAGAATAGAGCTTGTACCCGATTGGTGGAAACCAGCCATTACCAGTTAATATTTTCTATAAAATATTTTCAATTGTTTTCGTGAAAAATTTTTTTTTTGAATTTCAATTTAATAAAAGGAATCGATAAATTAGTTTGAGGAAGCTAAGTGCCAATGAATTTGCAGCTGTTTTATGCATTAGATTAATAGTTTTTGAAGTAGGACAATTTTCGCTATGGTGAAAGTATAAGGCATTCCCGAGTAACCAATATTATTAAAATTAAAACGAACTTTCCATTTGTCAGAGTTAAATCAACCGTCGAAAATGTAAAATTTACTGATTATTTTTTTCGAGCAAAGTTATTTTTGGCATTGTACTTCATCATAAAAAAAGGATTTCTCTGCAAAGTAAATAAAAAATTTTCTTTGATCATATTTTCAATCTTTCCACCAAAAAAAGAAAAAATAAAAGATTCATGTTTTTATTGTATTGACGTCCGCGACGATTCGCACTTTTACTTTTTTTATAATATTCGAGGAATATTATTTCTTCGACTTTTTCCCCGAACATCTCGAGTGTCGACGCACCTCGCGAACTTCCTCGAAGTTTGCGACGTCACGGCTCACGTCGACGGGCCGCACCCTCGGCCCGCTCGCCACATCTTCTTTTTGGACCATCTACTGATTGTTTACCGCCACCGTGCGGTAACCAATCAGCAGGCTGGAGACCTCGCCCCCGACCGTAGACGAGGTATTCTGCTGTGCTCCGATTTTTCGAAGCACACTCGCCATCCGCGCTGCGTGATAGGCGAACCTACCTGGCTTATAGACGCCGTGCCAGATTCTCTCTCTTGCAGAGGACCTCGCCTGGCTCCGGCCACAGCGGCTACCCCGCTATTTGCAAAAGGAGTCCTCCTTTCCTTAGCCCAGAGCGGACTACGTCTGCTCCAGGGCATAAAGGGTCGACTCCAAACTGTTTTGGAGTCGAAGAGGAAGGGGCGAAAAAACTTCTCCATACGAGATTCGCGCACACCTTTTTCTATTTATTTTATTTTTTTACTATTGTTAATAATTATTTACGCGCGTTATTTTATTGTATTTATTATTATTTTTATCTTTTTACTCGCTCTATCATCGATATTATTTTTTTTTATTATATAAACCTAATTAATCGGATTTTTTAAAATTTATTTTCCTTCATGCCTCATGCTCTCTCCTCCGACCGACTGAGCTTTCATCAATATTTTGTTTATTCAACGCACTGTTCGTGAAAATAATTTTAATTTATTGTAAATCATATAAACCAAAATATTTTACTTTAATAAATTAAAAAAAAATTCTACTATCTTTGTATAACATTTCCAATTGAATTTTTGATTCTCGATATATCGACTAGAAATTAAATATTTACTTTTTATACTTTATAAAGCATGAAATATGCTGAAAAAAGAAAAAACAAATTGTAAAGTATATCATTCATATTTACGAGCTGTGAACATTAGTTATTTTAGTTTTAGATATGTGGTGAAATACAAAAGTGGCTTTAACTTAGTAACCGAATTACTTAAAGTTACCTTATATGAGTGTGGGTTTATATTATAGAATCACGCGTGCCCACGTGCGTGTATATATGTGAAGGCAGACCTTATTATTCATTTCGATCTGTTTTCACGAGGCACGACTTATTTTTCTGCATTTTGTTTACTTATTTCAATTCTTTGTGCTTTTAAATGAGATGTACTTTTTACGTACTTTTAGGCTAATTTTTTTTAACAATTTTCATTGCTTCATAGTGATTTTTTTACTTATCAATTTTGAACGCTATCTAACGACATACATATGTAATGAAACTGATTACTTCTAACACATTATCATTAATCAATTTTGAAACATAATGTCTGGATTAGCATCTTGATTACGAAACGAACTTGGAAGTAAATTTGCATCCTCATATTCGCAATGTTTTACAAGCTTAATCAGTTTCTAAGCAAACTCGACGCAGAAGTCGATATCCTCTTTGACAAGTTTCTGGTTGACATGCGGGATAAGCGACGGGAAGTGAAAGGGGGGGGGGGGGGACTATTTCGAATCTAGGCTTCTTATTGTAATCAAAACTTTAGCACCCAGTCGTATCGAGCGATGTCTTAGCGGGAGTACATATCCTTCAATTTCCATGGTTGTCAGGGATAGGTACCGTTGATGATTGCCACTGGTATACGCGAGTTGTACAGAGAATCATACCGACATTCAACACTTTAGCCTCAATATTTCAGAGCCAAGAAAGATCAAGTGTCTAAGACCATCCATATAACTTAACAATAAAGTTATGCACTTGATATCAGCAGCCTAGTATTGACTTCAGTTTTAAATGAAAGATTTTTTTATTAACTCGTGCAAAATCAAATTATATCATAAATTATTAATTATTTAATATAATGAATTTTGATCTTCTCATTTTATGACTAAAATAATAAAAAAATATTATTTTTTATTATGTCTGCACTAGATATTCACTTTTAACTTTAGTAAAATTAAATTAAAATAGTATAAATGTATATTAAAAAAATTATTGATATCTGCGGAGAAAAATAACCTATTAAAGTTGGAATTTGATTTTTCATGATAAGAATTTATATAGAGTGACAGTAAGTCATCCTTCCTTTTTATACTTTTATTCTTTAATTTAATCTTTATATCTTTTCTCCAAACAGAAAGATGATCTTTATTTTTTTATCAAAATCATTGTAATTAGAAGTAGTCTTTTCTCTTTTCTCATGCCCTCTTTTAGAAGACAAAAACCGTATACATCATTCAGTTACGGTGCACACATGCACTTTTATAAAATGTATTTATTACGCATTTACTAATGTTGTTCGTACACTATGCCCTTATCTTGATACCCTCACAGCGAGGTTCTTGTTTATTTGAGTTGAATTTTCAATGCACAATCAACACTTGTACGTCTATGCATATTTTCATGTAATCATCTCATAAGTAAAATTTTTTCTTTTCGCAAATTTTCACTGCTTTTCCTTTCTTATAGGACGCGAAGATTATGCAATGTTAAAAATCACTTTGAATTTTTTGAGAACGGTGATGTGCGAGAAAAATAAGTTTGTGTTTCTTCATAAAGAACAGCTTTCCCAAATTAGAGGAGACCGATGTTAGTTTTTACAAGATTTAGAGAGTAAAAAGAAAGATGTATCTAAAACACCTTTAATAATTATAACAAATATTTATAATTTACTACTAGTTAATAACAAAATAAATTTTGGATCCAGAAATAATAGTTCAAAAACATAATACACTCGAAAACAGTTGGTAGAGAAGAATAGTTATTTTTGACATAATATGTGTAAAATTCGATTTTACACATCACTTTGGTGTATAAAATGCAATTTTACACATAGTGTGCGTAAAATAAAAACAATGTGTAAAATCGAATTTTACACATATGTCAAAAATAACTATTTTGACATAGTATGTGTAAAATTCGATTTTACACACCGTTTTCCATGTGTAAAATGAATTTTTACACATAGTATGCGTAAAATAAAAAACTTTGGATATCGTGATTTTTTATGGGGAAATTAGATGTGTGTATATATATGTATATACAGATGTGTATACGAATGTGTAATATATATATATATATATATATATATATATATACAGCAGAAGTTTACTCTGATTAATGATGTGTGCTCAGTTGGTTTTCTCCATGGTAAAGTAAACACGTCCTATTATTGAAGGAAACTTATAATAATTTATAAGATATATATTTGTCCTAAATTAAAATATGTAAATATATAAATTTTTTTTTTGTTAAAATAACGTGAAAAAAATAGTATTTTTCGACATAATATGTGGAAAATTCGTATGAGATAATATACAAAATAATAAATAATGATAAAAAATAATTATACGGATAATAATATTTTTTCAAAAAACTTGAAAAACAAATACAAACATTTATAAAAGATTTCCCTTGTAACGAATATAAGTTTCAACCTACGTACATATATGCATGTATAAATTATCTTAATAATTTATTAATTGATATTAATCGATTTCACAATATTTATTTTATAGTAAAAAACATTTTGAGTTTTGGCGCCATTGAGGATGAACATTTTATCATTAACCAATTAATTTATTTAATTTATTCATTTTACCAGTGTAAGCGCAATGTGTTACAAAATAAATAATACATAATAGATATTTACGTTACGAAAGTAATCCAACAGAGGATTTACTTTTTCAAATGTTTAACAACATTCTGGCATCATTTGTTTTAAGAGAGATTTATATAATTCGATATACTATAATATAATATAGAAAATATGTATAAGAAAAATAATAATATTCAGAATATTAGATATAAATCATTTACGATAAATTTTGCTTCTCGTAACAATAGTAATCTATACAATTAAAATACAGTTATTTAATGAAAACATCAGCAGCGTTTTTAAAACTGAACCACTAATATTCTTGCTCTGAGTCTTAAATTTTGTGATGACAAAAAAATCTTCTGTTCCTTTTCATAAAAGCAGCGTTTGTTTACGATCGATTTGTACTCGTGCCTCTCAAATCAACTGTGCCCGAGACAGCTGCTCTGCTCTACATCGTCAGCGGCCGACTTCTCTCTCCCTCTCTCTCTCTCTCTCGCTCTCTCTCGCTCTCTCTCTCTCTCTTGTTCCCTCTATTCGCGCAATGTCCTTTATTTATACCGCTCACTTACTTGCGGTTACACTGCGCTATCCTTTATCATCACTTTGCGCTTCATATAGCAAACATCTTGTTCGAACAGTGGTAAAGTCAATGCTTCTGTCAGACTGGTAATGGCAGATTTACGTTGCGGAGAAAGGCTTGCTTCGTTGCTTTTCTCCATCTTTGCCGAGCAACGAAGATGCAGCCGGCACAGAAGAGTAGATTTGCAAGGCGGGACTGTTGCCAGCTTGAATAATGTTTTCTTTCACGGGCTGTGCTGAAAAGAGGACCGCTTTCGCGCGCTCTTGGCCTCACGTTGTGCGGAAACTTTTTCATTCCTCAGCCAAACTCCCGTAGGTTAATTCAATTTGTCTTAAATTTAGTACGCAGCTGTGGCATATAAGAGCGATTCAATCGTTTTAATAAAAAAAAAGAGTTTGTTAGTGGTCTGCTTCGTTTCATTCTAATTCTCTTGGGAGTATGTAAATACATAGAGGTATTTCTCAATGGTATTGTTCTTTATAATAAATCATACAAATCATGGAATAAATCAGACAGGCAAAAATAAAAACTTTAAAAAATAAAATATAAAAAATAATGTCAGTGAAAAATACGAAGCGTTGAGTTAAATTAATACTAATAAAAAATTGGATGAGTTTAGGAAAATTCGAAACATTATTTATAATTATGAAATTTTCTCAATTATTCAAATAAAGATCATTTCTAATGCATTCCTTAACAAATAATACAAAAAAAGCTCTTAAGATTTTAACTAGTTATATGTTTCAGATAAATTACAAACGTTAAAATACTTGAATCATTTAAATGAATTACAAACGTTAAAATACTTGAATCATTTAAATGAATTACAACTAGTATTCTATATGGGCTTGAAACTGACAAAAATGATTGAAAGAATGAACTGACAAGGGAGAATTTGGAAAAACCCATCGAGTTAGTACATAATTACAGTATTTTGTGAATTTGCTACCATTTTTGTCAGTTTCAAGCCCAACTTCAAACTCACGTAACTTTTGAAGAAATCAACATTTTCTAATTCATATTGACTTTTATGGAATTATTTTGGATCAAATTAGAGCTTTTTTTTATCATTTATTATCAGTAATTGACCCGTAACTTATTGTTGACACGTGGTTCCGACTTGGCACTCTTTTCCTTTTCATTTGTAATGCTCTGAAGAATAAAAAAAAACCTAGTTTGATAAGCGTGTCTCAAAAATCACATGTTTCAACTTTTAGGCTAAGAAGTGTTCGATTTTCTGTAGAATGCCACATATATATTTAAAACAAAGAATACAGAATAGTTTTATAAAAATAATAAATAAGAAGCTGTTTATCATAATCATCATCATACTTTACAAGATATATATATATATTAAAACAGAGATCAATAGGTATAATACGGTATGACATTACAAATTATTAAACCGCGGTTTAATAATATTATACTAGGGGTAATCAGCGTGCTACGCGCGCCTATATTCGTCTTTTGTTTATTTCAATATTCGATTTCGAAATCGAAATTTGAGATCGTTCGAGAACAAAATAGATTATCTCGAACGCTAAAATTATATAAAGGATAAATAATACATTATGTAAATAATTTCAATATACAAAAATAATGGAAAATGAGAAAATGGAATGCATTGCAAAGTGTCAGATTTTGTTATTTATTGAGAGAGTGAATGATTCGACATATGATTATGAAATCATGTCAGAATAGAATTAAATTATTTATTAAAAGTGATGATGCAGTTATGTATTTCTCTTACTGCATTTGCGTTTCGTACAGAAGTATTAAGTTATATTGATAGCAAAATTAGAAAATCAAAATGCTAGGTTTTGTTTTTTAAAATATATTAAAAATCGTATACTTTAGATCGTGTCCACTTCAAGAAGGTCGAAGTACATGGGGGTATGGTCGTAGAGTTAAAAGGACAGACATGTTTTTATTTTAAATGGCGCTTGGCCACGTGCCTTTGCTCACATCAGTCGGTGCATTCACCAGCACCGCACAAGGAGGTGAATCCTTTGCCGTTGTTACTTCGCAAACGGTTCAATTTTGAATTAGATTGTCAATTTATGTGAACGTTACCCATGAAAAAGTCTTTGAGCGTTTATACAAGTGAGCGAGTAAGCTAACAGGCGACGGAAAGTACGCGAAATCTATTTTCAGAATTCTATGTTGGGTATTTTCATGGATTATGATGTATAGTTTTAGCTCGCAGCGGCGATCTGCCAGTGTCGAATCTTTTAGCTAAACAAAAGACAACGCTCACATCAAAAAGATGATCGAACCATGATTTTCTCACCAGTGTAACAGCATAATTTCAATTTCATAAATAAAATGTTTCAATAGAATAGGCTTTAATTCTGTTTGCGTATTCGCCTGAATTATGAACTCGAGATTTACGAACAGCTTGAAAATTTGCAGTATCAACAGAATATTCAAATTTTATACGTGTATATCGATTACATCTATAAGGGAGACTGGGGTAAAACCGTATATTTTTTGGACATTGTTTATTAACAAATAGATAACGGCACCGCCTATACTCTACACATTCACACTCTACACAGAGAGGTTATTCTACACGGGCATATTCTACATAGATTTTCTCTACACGCACACACTTTACACAAGCTTTTTGGGGGAAATTTCTAAGTGAGCATACTGTACCCAGTTATTTTTTTTACGAATATGTCCTGCACATAAGCTTTTTGGTAAAGATTTCGAAGTGACCGTACTCTACACAATTATTTATTCTTTTTCCTTCATCAAATATTCTCATAGTCACATCTCGCTGCGCTCGGGCGCTAATCTTACGTCGTGCAATAATGGGCTACTTAAGGCACTTGTATCGTAATATACTACTATGAGAATATTCCATGAAGGAAAAAGAATAAATAATCGTGTAGAGTACGGTCACTTCGAAATCTTTACCAAAAAGCTTATATGCAGGACATATTCGTAAAGAAAATAACTGTGTAGAGTATGCTCAATTAGAAATTTCCCCCAAAAAGCATGTGTAGAGTGTGTGCGTGTAGAGAAAAGTTGTGTAGAGTATGCTCACTTAGAAATTTCCCCCAAAAAGCTTGTGTAGAGTGTGTGCGTGTAGAGAAAATCTGTGTAGAGTATGCCCGTGTAGAATAACGTCCCTGTGTAGAGTGCGAATGTGTATAAGAGTATAGGCGGTGCCTTAGTTAAGAGAACATTTGTAAAAAATGTTATTACAAAGAGAACGAGAATATTCGATTTTACCCCAATGAAAAAATTGTCGGGGTAAACCCGGATATTCTTTATTCTTTAGAAAATTAATTTATTTTTTGAGTTTTTACTCCATCTATCTACTAAAATTGATATCCGGGTCAGTATTGAAGTAGCAAGCTTTTTTTAAATCTTCTTTTTTTTATCCAAAATATCTGATTTTGGAAAGAAATCAATTATCAGCATTGCAAAATATTTTTTAATATATTAACGCCTGTTTATGTCAAAAAATAAATAAATTTTATATGGATGATGCATAAATCCGGTTTTACCCCAAATTTTGAAAAAAAATAATTACTCATTTTTTACAATCACAAGTTCAAGTGAATACCAAATTTATACTTATATCTCTTGGTTACGATGTAAATAATAAGGTTATATATTTGCGAAAAGAATATATTGCTTGCAAAAAGATTATCCGCACAATGACTGTTGTGGGGAACATAATCTTGAAAGCTAAGACATCTTTGATCTCTTCTGAAGTCATCATGAGGCTATTCTTAACATGCCGATCACATAAAAAAGGGTAATAGGAATATTCTTAATGGGATACTATGTGTTTTATGTAGATGGCGCATGTAGTAACCGAGAAATTGAAATTTCCGGTTTTACCCCAGTATGCGGTTTTACCCCAGTCTCCACTACAACAAAACTAAATACCTCATTTTCATCTTTTATAAACTGGCAAAGCTCATGACTACTGGCACCTTAAGAATGATATATTATGCCTTATTTCATAGTACTTATAATGTCATATGGAATTATAGTCTGGGGAGGCGCGTACTCGACCAGTAAGAACTTGCTCAACAGATTACAGATCAGATTACTAAAAATAATAAATAAGAACAAGTTTACAGGCGATAAAAATCCATTGAACATTGATCAACTCTTTTGATATGAATCACTATTTTACCATTATTAAGACTTACAGACAGAAGAATTACAGACAGCTTTTATAAACTGTAATAGTATCACTAAGAAAAAAAGTATACAAGTTCCAAGAAGATACTTGAACATAACCACTAAAAGCAGTAATATATGAGCTATTATGGTTTTCAATAACCTTCCAAACGAATTGAAAACAATGAAACACAAAACAGGAGAAAAATAAATCTAATACAATGGATAAGAGGAAACACCTAACAACACCCAATAATTTAATAGAACAACTTCTAATCAAATTACTCTGATAATGAAAACGTAATTTCACAACTTAGTTAATTATAGTTTTTAAGTTAGCTTTTAAGTTCGTTTAAGTAGTTTTTAAGTTACGCCGGACCAGTGTCAGGAAAATTTTTTTTTCCTCTATTGGATTACGAATGTATAATGTTTGCGAGCTCTGTAATATATTGTACATAACTCTGGTGAATAAATATTATTATTATTATTATAATTATTATCATTGAGAAATTTTTATTGCAGTTATTGCACTTCAATGTTCATTTGATCTAGAAGAATAACTATTGCAATGAATGATAGTCATATTATTTTACATTTTAGGGTTGTTCCTATCGGATTTATCCCTAAAAAAAATTTATAGAATGCTCTTTTTATGAACCATTGTGTAAAGTAATAAGCAAAAACCTTTCACAAGAAGATAATTGCTCAATCATTTTTAAAGTGGAATGGTTCTCTCAAAATGAAATAAGAGTTGTTCGCCAATTTATGAAGGTGAATCCTAAGTGCATCAACTCGACGAGGAAAACGGGTCTTTCAAAAGTTTGTCTATGTAGAAACTTTTCTGATTTTTATTTTTTTCGAATTGGAAAAGTTTAATTTTAATCTTCGTACATTTCAGGAGGAGTTACCGATAGAAAAATTGAATAATAACCGAACTCTGCAGAGTTATAATTAGTTGTTCATACGTTTATAGGTAATTTAGATAATAAAGGGATATAACTTTGTAGGTTTCAATTAATTTTCAATTTTTCTATTGACAAATCCACTTGAAGTTTAAAATAGATTAAACTATGGCTGTCAAAGTTAAAGGGGATGTATCAACTAAAAATAGAACTTTTCCTTTATCGGTAATATTAAAAATAAAAGATGCGTAACAAAAAATTTAAGGTTGTACGACCTAGTCCTTCTAAATCCATATGTTCAAGAGCGAAGTGATTCTAATTGCTGTTATCTTCATTTATTAGAAGTGCAAACGCGTTTATTCCTAACTTCAGAATGCAAGTTATACAATTCGATATTTATACTAAAAACTTTTTGAATTGAATTAATACTTAAATTCAAAGTAGAGAAACGTAATGCTCGATATAACTAATTGTAAGTTTCATTTACATACTAAAGTCAATCGATAATGTAAGTATTGCGAAAAATCAGAAATATTAAATTTATTGGACAATTGAAGAAAAGCGAGGGTGCGAGATCCGTTTAAGACTGTTTGTGAATAAATACTTAGAGGGATAATACCTTTAGAGGACGGGGATTTAAAGCACGTTATCCTTATAAGAAAATTCGTGAAAGAGGTATTTTATATCATAGATTGAAAATAGGTAAAGCATCTATCACGGGTCGATCCAGTATACTTGATTTCCCGTCCTCTAAAGGTTAAAAATAAATTAAATTGATAAAACCCATGACGTTAATAAAGCAAATTTTCTTAATTTAGGTAACGATCGATTTCATTACATATAGTTATAGATTAAAAAGTATAAGCGCTGTTACTTACCTTCCTCGTCGAGCAAAATGTTATCCGGCTTAATGTCCCTGTGGACAATTCGGTTCCTTTGCAGGTAGTCAAGCGCAAGGGCAATTTCTGCGACAAACAGTACGACGCTCTCCTCGCTGAATTGCACATCTTGCTGCAAGTGATACCTCAAATCCCCGCCAAGCAGCAGATCTGACACCATAAAAAGATCTTCCTCGTCTGTGCAAAAATTGGAATGGAATTTAAACAGCTGTATATGTGCATAATCATATATACGGGGGATTATGAACATGATGTGCCTCTCCAACTCATCCTTGCAAACGATTTAAAATGAGTATCGCATCTGACAAAGATAAGAGTTGTCATTATCCAATAAATATTCCATTTGAATTTTATTAAGTAAGCTGTGATAATAAATGAATAATACTTTCTTGGTATAGCTTTAACTTTTTCTGTTTAAGCTATTATAGAATAATTAGATTTTTTATATATAAATCAGCTACCGTGTTCGTTATAACCTAGCACGAATAAGCTTATTTTTTTTAACCTTTTAGAGCTATGTTTTTATATAAATCAATTAATTTTTTAAGCTAAGAATAATCATTTAGATTTGAAATTATTGATTTTTCTTGAGAAATTAATTTTTTAAGTTTTCTTGCGATGTTCATAGAAAAATTAAATTGTTCGACTACATACTCACTATTGAAACATGTTTTCTGACATAATTAGACAAACAACGTTATTCTTTTTTATTCGTTGGATTTCACTTAACAAATATTATTAATAATTCAAAATAAAACTCAAAACCTGATCTTGATTATTTTTTTTGTCACTAATTCAGCAAAATTTTTAGGGATTTCCATACTTTTTCCTCACCCTGTATTAAATAATATGCAATTTAAATTAGTACATAATGATCAAATAAAAAATTGCGTGCCTAGCCATAAAGTTATTGAAAAAATTGATAATTTATGGTTAACTTTTCTACCGCGGTTTAAGTATATTTTAGTCAGATCTGTTGCTAAAAACCTGTGATTATATTACCAAAATTTCTAGCATAAAAGTTAATTATACGTTGAACATCTATACTTAATTTATAACTAAAATATGTCAAAGATTACTACCTGGATCTTTATATACTTATATTAATTATTGTCGATTACTTATTCTGTATGAAAGATTAAGTTACATCAAATTATTTTGTTTCGCATATTCATGCGCACACGTACTTTCCTTTTCTTACGATCAGCAACTAAATATACTTATGGTTAAAGTATGTTACAATAAGTTTTTTAAAAAGAGTATAAGTTCCTTATGATTTTTCCTCATTAAAATAATTTATTTTAACTCTTTCGTGCCGAAACCCCTTTGCCGGGGAAAAAGTGACGTTTTTTTTATATATTCTAATTGTAAATGCTTCAACTAAGATCAATTCATCGTTTTTTTTGCTTCCTCTTAGAGGAAGCTTCGTGATAGTAAAAAAAATTTTTTGAGATAATGTGTTACGAATGTTATTTATAAAATTTGTAATCGAAATACACTATTTCTAGAAAATGTCCGTGTGGATGTATGTATGTACGTATGTCCAACGCTGATATCTCATGATCTACTCGACCGACTTTAACGATTCAGTAATCATCTTTTTAGATTTTGCTCAAACTCTTCGGGTTATAAACATTTTTCAGTATTCAAAATTTTTATTTTCGTTTTTTTTTAATATTTAGACCAAATATTGTATATATCGTTGGCTGAGGGGAAGAAGACACTAACTGGGGCGAGCGTGTAAGACAGTACTAACTCGGGTGAGAACATAAGAAAGTCCTAACTCGGGCGTTCGCTTCTAGATTTTTGCGCTTGACTGTACTTTCGCAGACAAATTTCGTAAAAATCGGGTTTTTGATCCGCTGAACTTTATTTTGGAGTCTAGTTATCTGTATAACAATAAGTTCATGAGCGGGAGACATTTTTCACGTTAATAATTCGCTAAATCTAAGGATTTATGGGGCGTACGCTTTCGATTCAAAAAAGAGACTTAGGATATTAATATAATAATTTAATATAAACCTTTGGTCTCCCGCTCATGAACTTATTATTGTACAGAAAAGGAGACTCCAAAATCAAGTTCAGCGGACCAAAAACCCGACTTTTACGAAATTTGTCTGCGAAAGTACAGTCAACCGCAAAAATCTAGAAGCAAACGCCCGAGTCAGTATCTTCTTCCCCTCAGCCAACGATATATTATGAATTCTCTGTATGCAGGATAAAATTCTCTACAATTTAAAAAGAAAGAAGTCGATGGCTACATTTCGTCACAAGTTATTGATGAAAACGTAATACTTTGTAAATAGGTTATATTTCGAAATTAAAAAAAGATATTAACATGAATATTTTTTTGGTTATAAAGGATATTGAGTACTATAACTTATTAAATTTTTAACTTTTTATATTTATTATTTTTGGAGAAAAGAATAATTTATAAGAAAAAGTGATTTTTTTTGTCGTTGCATAACTAGAGTACAATTAACTTAATCACTTTGAAATTCTTTATAGGGGTAGATTTTGTATACGAATCGAGACAGTTCTTTGGGCAAAAGGATTAATCCATAAATTTCGAAGATATTTGAGTTTAAAATTTTTTTTACTTTTTTTTTAAATCGTAATTTCTCAAGAGCGGCTCTATGTATCTGAATGGGATGTATAGCATTCGAAAGAGAATTAAATTACCTATATTTTCTAAAAAAAATTATTTTCTAGCTATTACGGTTCTTTTGTTATTAACAGAAAAGTAAAAATTGAATAATGAACGAAAATGAGTTTTGTATGTTCAATCATTACGAGAGCAAAATCATCTTATTTGCTTCAAAATTCATTGTAGAGGTAGATTATGTATAGCTCTCAGCGGAATTCTTTAGACAAAATTCGAAATTCAAAAAGCGATTGTTTTCCATTGTGAACACTTGAAAAGAATTATAAACAAAAAAAAGTTACAAATGGAATAGTAATTAATAGCCATGAAACCATTACCAGTTAAAATTTTCGAGTAAAATATTTCCAATTTTTTTGTGAAAAATTTATTTTTTGAATTTCAATATAATTAAAGGAATCGATAAATTAGTTTGAGGAAGCTAAGTGCCAATGAATTGACAGCGGCTTTTCAAAAGTAGCGATAAGTGTTATTTTTCAAGTGGGTCCTGGAGGACCGATACGGTCTTAATGGAATTTTGTTTAAATGAAGATTTTAAAATCAAAATTTTGACTTTTTTAAAAATAAATCGGCATTATTCAAAACTTCGCTACATATGATCAACGAGGTTTGATGGTTTTGTTTACTAACGGTATCTTTATATTTTATTTTACGGTAAGACCGACTGGGTCCTGTAGGATCCACTACATTTACATAACATGCCCCGACAACAATATCATATTTTTGAACTTTGAAGGTGATCAATTTTTAGTATATTGTCACATTAACAAGATCCACCACTCAGAATAAAAAAAAATCCACATTAACCATTTTGTACTGGAAAATAAACCATTCAAGATACAAATTTTCATGAAATCCCAATTTTCATCGCCGAGTCCTTTTTTAATGTACTAAACGGAACGAAAAAAAAATAAAAAATTTTGATTTCAATTGTCAGAGGGCTTCCTCTTGAATGAAAGAACACGACTAAATGGGTAAGTTAAAGAAATTATTTAGTTTTAGTTTTTATTTGCATCATTTTGAACAAAGTGGGTCCTACAGGATCCCTACTGCACGAAAAGGTTAATAAAAAAAATATGTCAATAAAAAACCATAAAATGTGGAAATGAATTATTACTAACTTATATATCCAGGAACAATGCAAAAAAGAAAGTAAGATCGTTAGAGTAATTATATGTTTCAGAAAGATTCTTAAGTAAAAAAAGTTAACTCAAAATCGATTCCTCATTAAAACGAACTAAGCAATCGAGAGCTATGATAACGACTTCCAATTTCCAATTATATATACTAGTATAAGCACCAAGTGGAAAAGGAATCATGTTCTCCCGTCTCAATATCAACGATTCCTTTCGCATTATAATTTTACTTGTTCAATCCATATTCAATATTTACTTTCAACATAAATTTATAAATTATTCATACTGTTTAGCATGTTGTTATCATACTTGTTTTCAAAAATATTATTTATTAAAAAAAATGAGTAATGTGATTGTATTATTGTAATTTTCGATAATTATTTTTAATATTTGGGTATTTAGTAAAAACATTATCTTAATATTATTTTTCCTTATGGGTTAATTAATGAATTAAAAACTAATTATGTTTAATATTAATTTTATTATTTCATTTTTTATTTATAAATTAATGCGCGTATTGGACAATTAATAATATGCAATTGATCTTGAAACTTTTAATTTTCTTATAATTTCAAATATATGTATTTAAAAAGTCAGTTCTATTTGGAAATTTTCAGTTTTGCATACTGCTTTTTGGTGGCAATATTATTTTTAATTAAAATATATTTTCTATTTTAAATAAAATTTTTTATTTAACTGTTATTCAATGTAGAATAATTAACTTTGAAATATATTGAGCACGAACATCGCACGTTTTCTATATTTTTCATTCAATTTTTCATTTAAAATTTATGGTCAGTATAAATAACGATAAGTAAACAGAACCTCAAAGAATTGGAACACTGTATTCTCAATAATAACAACAAAAACATTATGTTCTTTTAAAACTTTAGACACTTTTTTCGCATTCTGAAGATGATCAGAAAGCTCTCGATTCTGAATACTGTGTTTCTCAAGAAGACATTAATTTGTACAGCAATTGAAATAAGTCACATCAAAATCATTACAATGGATGCTGCATCTGCGCGTGATTGCGAACCAAGAATGGCAGTTGGCGAAAATATGGCGAGGAGAGGCATCCGCACAAGCGCTAGAGTAAAGAATGGGGCAGGAGAGCGAGGCGGCTTCGCTCAATTACCTTGAAAGCTGAACCACAAATTAACGAGGCAGGGATGCTCGAGCTTGGAGAGAATCTCGACCTCACGGGCGACGTTCTTCAGTGCACCCCGCTCGGCGCACTCGCCTTTCCGCACGTACTTCATCGCGTACATGTTGCCCGCGCGGTCGCGCTTCTGCACGATGCATACCTGCAACAAATACACAAACACATACACACACATATATATATATATATATACATATATATCTGTGAACTTTATAAGCCCGGAGAGGTAAAACTGTGCGCAGGCGTAAAAGTAAAATAACATCGGGGCCGCGTCATACGTTCCCAAGGCTACGGGCATAGTATTGGAAAAGGATTTCCTACTGCCGCCGGCGGAATTACCTTACAACACGCTGCAGATTTTTTCATGGATAAAGTTTAAAAAACGCTCTTTTGAAATTGTCCACGAAATGGCAGGGATGAGAGATGTCGAGAGAAAACATGAGAGAGAAGGTGTTGGACGTAGTTTCTCGAATAATAGGGAAATTTCGAAAAATGCAGCTGCAATTCGATTGGTCATACTTCAGAAATATGAACATAAGCAATTCTTTTACATTTAATCTATCTTTTTCTTGTTTCGAAACTGCGATTTTTTTGGAAGTACATTTTGTTATATCTCATAAATTATATCTTATAATATATGTGATAAATGATCAACAATTCAAAATGTAGTCAATATTAATCTTTTAAAGGTACTACAATGTTTAATCTTGTGCAAATTTGTATGTATTTAGGAATCGAAAAAACGACATAAATGAGGGTTTTTTTCCAAAACTCTACAAATTTAATATATTATACATTCATGCTTATTTTATGAAGAAGTGAACAACTTTTTTAAGAGAGAACCGTGAAAAATCATTTTAAATACATATCATTGAAGTACGCATGTTTTGGAAAATGCCTGAACGGATATGTGTATGTGCATGCGAATATGAATACGCGCGTGTGTGTCAGTGCATATCATCACTCTCTATATTATTCAGTATTCCGTATAGTAGTAGAATCCATTAATGTGTATAAATAGTCTGAAATAGCGGAGGAACAGCGTTACCCAGAATAAACGTGTTAAGAGCTCGTTCGCTCAGAGCAGCCAGCCACCTGATATATATCGTACAGCATACCGACAACCTTGATCATGCCACGTACACACGCGTATAGGGATGCATAGTAGATAAGGTAGAACAAGCAATAATAATACCTTGCCAAAGCTGCCCTTGCCGATGGCCCGCAGTATCTGAAAGTGGTCGAAATTCACTGCAACAGAAAATCGATGATGAGCACAGAGCTCGTTAATGTTAGATTATAAACGGAAGGGGAATGGGGCGAGAGGAGGAGGATGGGTGGGTGGGTTGAGCGGCAAGCAGCGCGGTCGCTCCTTAATGGATGATAGCATTCTCGCCGAGAGCACCATGAGTCCTAGCGCACGTCAGTGGTATAATGCGCCCGTATATATGCGGAAGCTTCCGACTTCCTCGTGCCGACAGGCTTGGAAAAGTGATCTTTTCATTCCGCTCGAATAAAGGAATTTCGATTATTCGCGGATAGTGTCTCTCGCGGATCGATCAATGGCACATGTATTCGTTTTCAGCGTTATTTAATAATACCAAAATTTAATTATTATTTACTTGAAAATTAAAAGTAAATATTTATTTTATTTTATGCATGTGTATACAATGTTTGATGAAAATATTTACCGTAGCCGTTTTATATTATCTTTAGATTTATTAAGGAACCTAAGAAGAAAATTAATTAGTGCTAATTTAATTTAATTTGTGTAACTTACTAGAAGAGTGTATCGCCACAAAAATAAACTACAACACGTATAATTTACAAAAAATGGATTCTCTTTTCTGAGGTACAAGGTATTGCTAACTGTAGCAACCAAGCTATACTAAACATTAATGAAAAATAAACAACCTTTGACTGCTTTAGTAAAATTCTTTCTCAAAGAGAATAGTTAAATTACATAAAATAATTTCTTTAAAGGTATTTTTTTATGTAAAATTTTATTCTGTCTTCATATTTTATAAATAGGAAATTTTAAGACCTTTCAGAAAATGAGCGTACTTCGGATCTAAACCCAACGCAGGATTGTAAAAAATAAAATAAAACTACAAAGTATGAGTTTTCTAATGCTTTTTTCAAAAATAAATAGTTTAACTCCTTTCAAAGTTATGATAGTTCAAACTTAAGCAATGAAATATGCATTAAATATATATATGAAATGAAAGCTCTAGCTTCCATCGATTTATAAGTGGTTTTTAGTTGCATAAGTTTGAACTATCATAACTTATGAAGGAGTTTATATATTTTAATTCTGAAAGAAGCAATGGAAGGTTCACACTTTGTAGTTTTATTTTATTTCTGTTTTAGAATTGTAAGACTTGCCTAAATTGACGAGGAAATTGCACTACCTTTGGTTCCTGGGTTTGGATTATTAATATGCAGGCAATTAAACAATCAATTTTAATGCAGTAACGATGCTTAATTTTAAACTTTTATAACTTTGAAAGAAATTAACATTTTGTAATTCTTAAGAAACCAAACGAAAGATCATTTTCTCTAGATTTAATTTGAATAAACAAAATATTTAATTTACTAGCTAAATATATGTATACCTTTTCGTACAGCAGTTAATATTTATATATATCCATAGGCATATGATCACAAAGCCATCCGTGATATGTAACGTATTGAAGTTTTTTGTCGTACAGACATAATCTACACGAGAATATTTCAATTTCCAATATTCACTATCCAGAACAAGGAAAAAAAAATAAAACTAATGAGTTTCGTAGTAATGATAAATTATTTGGATACCCATCTTTAGAAGTTTCGAGAACTTTGTATTTTTCTTGAAATGCCTACATTTTGTTACTTACTTGTATGATTTCAAGGATAGTTTCGATTAATTTGATTGCTTTAGTTTTTAAAATAAATATTTCGATTTTTAGAGGCTTGAATGTTAATATTATCTTGTTATCTATTATACTTTTGATACGTCGTGACTAAACTGTGCATACAAAATCATTTAAAAAAATAGAGTTTTATAATACTTGGAAGGATATATTACTTTTACATTGATGTATTTATTGAAATGAAATTGATAAAATTAATAATATTATCGCAGTTTTTTAAATTTAATAATATTTCATAATGTAATTAGATTGAGAGCGATATTATTTTATATCACAATTTTGTATCTGGGATTCGTCAA
Organism: Torymus tubicola; assembly: GCA_035583055.1. Classification (NCBI taxonomy): domain Eukaryota; kingdom Metazoa; phylum Arthropoda; class Insecta; order Hymenoptera; family Torymidae; genus Torymus; species Torymus tubicola. The sequence goes on along the minus strand of JAWWEQ010015596.1, from coordinate 1,938 downwards.
ACCAAAGATTTATAATTTGTCTGAGGTTGATGAAGCTGAATGTTGTCTTAGTAATGACTTGAAATTCTAATAAGGCAGATAAACTTCCGTAAACTCTTCTTATGAAAGATTTAATGTCTAAAGTTTCAAAGTATAAACTCAAGATTAAACAAAATTTTAGGAGTAAAATATTAATTTTGTAAGTTTGACCAACATTGCACTGCTTCTCTGGAGACAATCAAATTACTTTATAATACTTGGCTTACTACCGGAATAGCCATGTTAAGCTTTATGAGAGTCAATTTTGTTTGTAATGAATTTTAAATTTATTTCAAAAAGTTTTTCTCTTCATATTAAGACAATCTAAGTAATGTAAGGGGTGTAACAGAAGTATCCGTACCCCCAAATAACTATCCAGGATCGTATTTTCGGAGAAAAATTACTCAGTTTTGTGCAAGGAATTCGGTCGTGACCTTGTATTTGGCATCAATGTCTGAGGCCAAACACAACACCAAATACAACAGATCTGAACTATTTTCTCCGAAAATCCGATCCTGGAAAGTTATTCGGGGGTACGGATACTTTTGTTACACCCTGTATAACAAAAATATGTGCATTTACTAATTTTACGTATAAAAACTAGTATTCTTTTATAATTAGAGTTACTTGTTGAGAACTATTTCTTTGTGTTTATTTATTATCTATCTAATATATAGACTGCACATGCAGTGCCATACGTAATAGTATAAATAGTAAAGAATTTTTTATATGAATATTCTTAATTTTTCAATAATGTAAACGATATAATGCTTATGGTACACAACTTTAATATTTATTTTCCTTCAATGTAAAATAGAACATAGATATTATTGAGGTGCTCTTACACCTATAGGCCTCTAAGTCTAAAATCATCTGAAAAAAATGAATTAAAATATAATAAAAAATAATAAAATATTATATGCTATAAAGATAACTAATTTTTAACAATATAAGCCAAATAGAAGCTCTTTAATCCATCTAATTCTGAAACATAGTGCTTTAAAAAGAAAACTGAGTAACTTTTATTGGAGTCCAGTTGATGAATTTTGATAGGGCAGACTGAAAATTACTTGTAATACATCCATCTACAATATGAAGCTTTGAATTTTTTAAATATTTTGAATAAGTATGTTTTATATGTAAAAAAACATTTTTTTGTCCTTAATTTTTTTAATTTCCTTTGTTTTTTTTAAATATACTTAATCAAAATATTTTAAAAGTCAGAGCTTCATATTATGGGTGAATGTATTACAAAGAATTTGCACTCGGTCTCCAAAAAAAGTTACTCAGAAGTTTCTTTTTAAAGAGCACCATGTTTCAGGATTCTAAGAATCAAAGGACCACTATTATGACGTATATTGTTAAAAATTAGTTATATTTATAGTATATAATATTTTATTATTCATAATTATATTTTAATTTATTTTGTTCAAGTGATTTTGGATTCAGAGGCCTATAGGCGTAAGACTGCCTAAATAGAAAATATTTTTCCTTAATTCCTTGTTTATTTTTTATTTTGATAGATATCATGCAATTTTTGAAATGATATAATTCTAAGAAAACAGAGAACATAAATAGAGAAAAAGAGAGAACGAGAGTGTACGAGAGATTGATAGAGAGATAAAGAGAGAGAGAGAGAGCAAAAATGAGAAAGAGGGAGTGACAGAGAGACAAAGATAGAGAGAGGAGAAAGGAGAGATTGGCGCCAACGTATGACCAGTGGGGTCAATACGTTAGGTACATGTTTGGACCGATCAAAATACGTATAGAATTTTATAAGAGTAGAACTATTCATTTGAAACTGGTCATTGAAAAATATTTTCGTTGTTGACAGTGAATGATATTAAGGGGTAACACCACTCTAGAGACCGAAAAAAAGGCCTTGTTTTGACAATTTATTTTGAGATTATGGGAAAAGGA
>JAWWEQ010015575.1:0-35460 GCA_035583055.1 Torymus tubicola | reverse complement strand
AAGAAAGTATATTTACTAATATATAGATATACATCCAATACAAAAATCTGACGGACAAATAGCAGAGGTGTTAATAATTTTATAACCACTTCACTACCTCATTAGTAGTTTGTTTAAAAATTAATAAGACAGTAAATGTGCACTAATCAATCACTAGTTTGTTCCATTAATTATTTGGGTGGAGCCAACCATATAACCTACAACCTTCCCCATTACCAATAGCTCCCTATAACCATCACACATCAACCTCACCTAACCCCATCTACCACATCCTTTCGCTCATACCTCTTCGCTCCTACAAGCGCAACTACTACAACTATATGCTTTACGAACCTCGTCGTCATCGTACGGGGCACCTGTCCCTCTCCGCGTCCTTCCCTCTACTCCTCACGAGAAAGAGAGTAGGAGCAGCGGCGGCGCGTGCAACAGCAGCAGCAGCAACAGCTCAGTGGGGCCCTCAGTGCGAGTCCGGCTCCCGTGCCGCGCGTCGACGACGAGGCCCTCCCCGCCGACTCCCCACTTATACACTATCGTGCCGCCGCCGCCGCAGCACGCACGCGCACCACACGATCTACCGCGCGTGCGCCTCGCGCAGACGAATTTACCCGCGCGTTCGAATCACTCGTTGTTGTTGTCGCGCTGTGTGTGAGAGAGAGAGAGATATGTCGCGTTGTTCGGATAGTGTGCGGGTGTCGATTGAAGATGATAAATATTGAGAGAGATATGCAAGTTTAATTGTGCGATGATTATTACAATAATTATTGAACGATCGTGATTGTTTGGTTTTTTTGTAAATTAATCAAAGAAAAGAAAAAGATATAGCGATCGGTAGAATCTACAACCGCTCGTCTCACAGCAACCCATCAGTGAAGAATAAATACAATAAAAAAAGGTCACGCCGTCGTCAGTCAACCCAAAAGTGATCCAGCACCGCGCCTAAAGTACCACCAGAAAATCCGTGCACCAGCGAGAAGATCGCTGTACCACTACAGTGCAGCTTGGTATAGCCGGTACGAATCGATAAAGCGTCGGCGGGAATCAGGCGAGAAACGGGTACAAAAAGGGGATATCGGGCGCGCGCTGCGTGCGCGCGCGCGTTTTAACGGGAGCCGATGCAGTGCTGCCGGTACCGAGAGCAATAAACCGAAGAAGAAGAAGAGAAGAAGAACGGAGCGCAAAGAAGAGGATATAACACCCGGTGTGCGGAGAGATGCGCGGAAGATCAGGACGGCGCTAGTCGAAGAGAGAGAGAGAGTACGAGAGAGTGTGAGAGAGAAGAGAAGAGAGAAAAAAAACAGAAGAAAAAGAGAGAGAGAGAGAGAGGAGAGAGACAGATTGGGATTTCGACGGTGGCAGTGACGAAGTACAGGTGAGTGAAGAGGTTTTTGGGTGGAATGTGTGTGGTTAGTATAGGGATCGAGGACGTGGATGTGTGATGTTTGAGATTATAAGGAAGTTTGGTGGAAGAGATTTCTGCACTAGGCAAGTGCAGTATAGTTGTTTGGTTAAATGGTGTTATTTACTATAACGTAAAAAAAAAACTTTTGTTCTATTTTGATGAAGAACGAAATGATCGTTTTGAAATTATTTTATTATACCATTTTAAGATTTAAATTATAATTGAAATTAAAAAGAAAATTGCCAACAAGAAAGCTACCATTTCTCTTTAGACCGATATATATATATATATATAACTGAAATTAAATCACATATTCCACTCAGAGATAATATAACTCGCTAACAATTCATACCTGCGCATCATCCGACTCAACGTAGAATGAGCATTTAGTTTCTAATTTTTGCTACAACTACGAGAGAACGAAACAACATCGCGCATTCATAACGGAGCCTCGTACAACGAGATTAAGACGTTTTCACTCGTCGGACTACATTAGCATGACTGCACGTATCGCTAGCGGGCAATGTACGAGCAAAGTGTAATTATTCCTTTTATCCCCCTCGCAAATGATGCGCGTGCTGTATGTGGCGCGGTTCGGTAGTAAGCTTATATATACCTATACATGCTCTAAAGGAATTCGTGGAATTCCTGCGAAGCGAGCGAAATTGTCGAGGATATAATTGGTTCTGAAGGGTTGATAATTGTAGAAGAGTAGAGATTTGGAGAATTAATTTACGTTATCGGATTGTATATATTATTATAGATGCGGTTCTTCATTTTTATTTTATTTAAAAATGTCTTTATATACTGGGTAAAGTTTTACTCGTGATTTAAAATATTTTCATATACCGAGAAAATTGGTTCAATTTTTGAAAGAATATCGATTTTTACTACAAAATTGTATATAGGAAAAGGGTAACGTTACCTACAGTTTAAAATACTCAGCACTAAACAATAACCACCTAACACACGACACTCAACAGCAAAATCAAAATTACATCCTAAACCTTTTTTTTATATATCTCTCAAGCACCGTTCGACACAGGAATCTGCCATCCAATTTTGCCTCGTAAAAATCGCTGGCATTCCAGTCATACCAAGTTTTTCTCCCCTCAATACCGACCAATTTCCCTCAAATCTCAAAACTAAAATTGATCCCTATATTTCCTCCCCTTTTTCCCATGCTTCCATCGCATATTATGCGCATTCTCGTATATATACTCACATACTTTTCCAAGTACAAGTGTTAGGTATGTCAATCGCTTGTGCTCTTGTTTATAACACCTACCACCATTCATCGATCTTGCTAATGCTCCTCGGAGACTCTTCGCGCGCTGTGTCAATTTATGTATATCGAGGAGGAGGATGAGTTCACGTAGGTCTTTACGATCTATGTATATATATGTATATATGTGTGGATACTTAATGGATCCGCGGAAAATCGAAAGCTGCTCGGGGATTAGGTGTGAGAGACGGTGTCGGGTTATATTTTTGCAGCGCCTCTGCTGCTGCACGACTGACGGTTACTCGAGAGAGAGAGAGAGAGAGAGAGAGGGGGGGGGGACACAAGGGTATTGGAAAAGTGTTATATCGAGGGAAAAGTTTTGATGTAATGGGTCGCGAAATTTTGGGGAAGGATATATATTTTTTGTGTGTGTGTGTGTTATATGGTTTTAAAGTTGTTGTTGATCGATCGTTGTAATTTGATTTTTATATGGGGGATTTGGTGAAAGTATCGCAGTTTGAGTAAGTTATATGAGTGTGTGTGTGTTATTGCTCGAAAGTGTCTGTAATAATGTTCACTTTTTATACGGTGTTTTACGATGCTATTGTATTCATGATAGATTGGTTCGAAACAATAAGAAGGTAAAATTGAAAAAAGAAAAATGATAATATACACACAAAATTAACGTCAAGTGATCTTTTTTTTTTTTAATTATCTATTCGGAACGCGGCGCAGTTTTACTAAAATTCAGGTCAAATATATGGTGATTCTTAGAATGTGCTATGCTGAAAAGTTTTACGATGTGTAAACACAATTAACTCGCAATTAAGCTTAAAGTATGTATGTATGTATGTATATTACTATTACATCGTTTTAATTTGAAGAAAAGAAGAAGGAGAAGAGGAGAAAAAAAAGCTGTTGTAAATTTCTTTTTTATCTGATTGCAAAAGAAATGTAAATGAGCGCGACGTTGCGTTTACTGGCTCCGAACTGTGCTAAACAAACGTCATTATCTTAATTCCGTTATCATAGTCAGGAAATGCAAATGTGTGTGCTTTGCCGTGTCACATTTATACCCTGTGTAATAACGAGTTTAATTGAAAAATGATCTTCCGTTACGCTTTTATTATCTGAGTATTTAATCTTATATACGCGATGGTTGTAGACATATACAATCTCGTATATTATCAACAGAAACCGCGCATAAACCTTTTAAAAAGCAATATAGATTTGTCTTGGATCATATAAATCTTTTCAATTTACAAAACATCGATGCATACAAAAACCCAAAAATTCCTTATGTCCATACGTTAGTCCAATTCGCAAACACTTATATACACCACCACCTCCACATCTTCTTACCATACGCTTTTCGCGATCACCCGCCAACTGTTCACACACACACACACATATATATACTGTATGCGTCCCTAATTTCCTTTTCCTCTCGAAGAAAAGAGACGCGGAGATTCCCGGTATAAGCCGGCCACTCGCTCGCTCACATATAGCGGGGGGCTTTTCGGGTCACTAAGCGCAATTAGCATAAATGCAACCGACTTTTGTGAAAGTCACGTGTGTGTGCGTCTCAAATGCTCGCGCGGTCCATAAAATTCACGTCCGCGCTCGCGCGCGTCCTTTTTATCCCCTATATAAGTATGTGTGTTTACGTGTGAGATGCGTCGTTAACGGCAGAGAGAAGCTCTCGCGTGATATGTTGATTTAATTGAGTCTTTCGGTGGTACGAGAGAGATGGGAGAGTGTGTGTATGTATATATGCTTTTTGAATTAATTATATACGAGCGAGGTGTAGGTTTATTGTTATGTTTTGTGAAGTTATTAGGCAGTGTTGCGGTGGTGACATGATTCTCTTTCTTTTTTTACACTATGCGCGACATGGTTAGAACAGTCAGGCGTATATAGAGTTTAAAGTAGAACAGTTCTCTTTGCGTCCATTTACTAATAATATGTATTTGTTCTTTCTTTTTTTCATCACTCCGCAAAATATTGAATAAACATAACAATATACCTAATGGAACAATATCGTCCGGGAATTCTAAAAATTTTTACAACCCACCACTATATATACATGAATCCGCACGCACCCATAAATCAAAACTAAAAGTAAACCTGTGTTATGTATTCTTATGCAACGTTATACGAGAGCCGTGTATATACGTATACGTATTACCCTAAAGCAAGTATAAAACAAGTCGCAGAAAAATATATATCCTCGTTTCTTGTACTCTCGTCCAGGTGTCATTTCCCATAGCGTATATACATATATAGTCCTAAAAGGCGCTACATATACATACACCATAAAAACGATAAAATCGCATTAGCAGCTAAGAGCTCGCATAGGTATACGAGCCATTGTCTCCCGATCTCTCGCGAATATTGTCAAATTTTATTGTTGCAATTTATCCATATAACATATATATATATATATACCGCTCGCGCATTAACCTACTTTCTTCCTTTGACCATTTTTCCCTATATACATATCGCATTACGCATATATCAATAACATATATACACCATTGTACGCGCAACGTACCCGGCTATTGTCCGATACGAAGGAGAGCAACTCGACTAATGATCTATACTTCGTTGTAACATTATATACATATCCTATCCCATCTATATATATATATATATTACTCTGCTATAATTTACACACAGCACTTTTCATCAAATCACTCCACTCACGTATAACACCGCCCTTTCACAGTCCACGTCAATCTATATATAAATATTATCGTCATCTACTTCCGTTACCTTTTGACCCTTTTATATCGCTCGTAGAGAGTCAAATCCTGGCTCTCTTATATATATATACTCTCGTGCGCGAGATGCGCGCCTGCGACAACGCGCAACTAGAACTGCCTTTATAGTAGTAGTAGTAGTAGTAGTAGCAGTGCGGCGGCGAGCAAGTTTTTCCACGCGTTGCTCCACATCCGCGTTTTCCATTCGACTCCGTCTACAGGCCAAGTATATAGCTATAGTATATAACAGTCGAGGTTGGTTCTTAACTCGTATATAGAGTATGTGTGTGTATGTGGGGTTCCAATATATAGGGTTTCGAAGGATTCAAAATTTTGTTTAACGAGGTTGTTGATATATATAATTAGCCATCGGCACGTAGGTATAATAAAAGCCCTGCAATGCACATTAATATATAATTTTCTATAATGTCGCGATGTACACCATATATATAATGATAAAGTTTATAATAAGGCCGTCGATCGATCAAACCTCGATTCCTACATATACACATGCTCCGCGAGATGAAATCACAGATTGAAAATCAATCTAAAATTATACCGCGTTGATTTTTCCCGCTATATCACACGATGGATGACAGTGCGCGCATCATCCCATGATTTTCTCATTTACCCAGTTACATCTCCTATGTATATACACCTGCAACGTCACTCTACCCTCTCTCGCCATTGCTCTCGATACGTAAATAATAATATCCCATCTCGTACGTTCGTTCTATTATTCTCTATCTTTTGTAGTATGTAGTGACTCTTGCTTTCATCGTATATATATTTACCATCCACGTTCTATATATATATATAGGTCAACGTTGTATGTTCCCACAGTACCGAAAACCTGCAACGACCGCTAGGTGCTTCTTCGAAATTGAGTTACTCGTATTATATATACGCAAGTGTATGTGCGTCGGGTTTAATGCTCGTATACGCGGAAGAACTTGCGCATGTATGTATTATATACGAAAACGAACGGGGACTACACATGCACGTGTGGTGGTATAGGATGACGATGACGACACCGTCGGGGTACTACTGGACATATTGCATAATAAATATTATAGGAGAACTGGTAGCGCGCCGGCCAGTTTTGGAAGATTAGAAGTGTCGTCGTCGTCGTTGTTGTAAAGGAGCCGTGCGAACGTATAGAGAGTTATATTACGGGTATTGCAGTGTATACGAGAAGTAAAATGGTATAATGACGTTGGTGTTTGGATAGGGAATTTATTTTATTTATCTATTTAATAGAAATAAACACAACTTTGTATATAAATTATTCAGGGTATTTATGTTTTTATACTATCATATATATGTGGAATTCTACGGAAACTTTGCCCTAAACTGGTTCAAAAAACGATCAAAATTAAATTTGGAGGCACGCTTTGGGAATGATTATTTTCTTGTTCTATGGGTCATAGAAGAGACGATAAGAACTTGGAACCAAAGAAAATGGCCATGTGATACTTTTTATTATCAAATAAATTTTTCTTATGGGAATTTAACATGGGAAAATTGACGAAAAGTAGTCATCAATCATCAAGCAATATTAGCGTTCCAAGTATGACAACGAATTTTTTACGATATAGTTATTAATGTACAAGGATAGAGCTTTGATTTAAGCTAGCGATGGTTAAAGTCGAACATTTCTGTGCAAAGTTACATGCATTTGAAAATTATAAAAAATCATGATAATGCGCGTTTTTTTCTGAATTCACGACATTCTTAAGATTTTCATTGTTTTTCGTCATTTTTGACGATTTTCAAATTTTAACCATTATTAGGCTTAAATTAAAGCACTATCCTTCTACTTTAATAACTATATTGTAAAACATTCGTTGTAATATTTGGAATATCAATATTGGTTGATGATTGATGACTACTTTTCGTCAATTTTCCCATGTTAAATTCCCATAAGAAAAATTGATTTGACGATAAAAGAGTGTGACAATACCGTTTTCTTTGGTTCTAAATTCTTATTGTCTCTTCTATGACCCGTAGAATAAGAAAATAATCATTTCAGAAGCGTGCCTCCAAATTTAATTTTGGTCGTTTTTTGAATCAGTTTAGGGTAAAATTTCCGCAGAATTCCACATATCGAAATGTCGGTACAGCGCGAATAGAATTCGTGTAAATATTTTCAAAGTAAACCAAACACTCGCGCGCAGCTGTTTCACCCAAAATATTGTCTAACGATTATCATACAGATAATATTATCCTGCTTAAACTGTGATTCTTCTCCCAGTAAATATTAGCCTGATCTATATTTATCGGTATATCGTAAACACACGCGAGTTTCTTTTTTCACCATATCCAACAAAATTTTTATTTCTCCTTTTAACAAAATTACCAACAATTATTAAAATTTCTAATAACCAACCACCAATTATCAATTTTACCATTTAACCAACCATCACCATAACTATTCCAGTAGCCAATGTTCCTTAACGTCAAACCCTTTTAGCCCCATACACATCCTCTTAACCATTAAAAATATCCCTTATGTATACCCATATAGCATAAACACACACTTCCGCGCCTAATCTCACTCTCGCATATACATATATACGGAACCCCGTCTTCTTCTACACTACTTCATACCTTCTTCGCGCTAATCGCTCGGTGAATCCTCTCGCGCATACATGCATGCGCGTGCGTCTACTGCACGCACAACCATAATTCCGGTATATATATCCCCATACGCGCTCACATATATATCTATATGTATATACATAGACGCGTCGCGGTCGGTCCGGCGCGCGCTCAAGGTACCGTATAATGCAAACGTGACCACCACGAGTGCAATCGAAACTATATATATATATAGCGAACGAGGTAAGCGCGAGGCGCTCTCTTCTCTTGAGAGAGGTGTCGATCGAGTGGCAGGTTGAGAGAGAAAGAGAGAGAGAGGCTACTTTGAGGTTGGCCGGTTGTGTATTGCGTATACACGCACGTAGTGTGTGCACTCGTGTTGGGTGTACCGTTGTTACGATTCCGTAATGACGGTTTGTAGTAGGTATATATGGATGCGTGTGTGTGTATGTGCATATAAATATGTGCGTATATAAGAACGGGTATAGTTATTATGAGAGGGTTTAGGCAGACGATTTTTGCTTAATATTGTGTAACAGTGCCGAGTGTTGTATATTGAAATTTTGACATTTAAATATATAGAGCAGAAATTGTTGTAGAAAATATCGTCAAATTTATTTTCTTATATGACGATAATATACAAGTCACCAGATTTCAAAATTCTACCTATATGCATATATGACAGTAGTAAAATCAAGGCATACCTCTTATCAAAAAGTTTCCTTTGTCTGGGATCAGCGCAGAGACATATACGAAAGTTTTTGAAACTCAAAGTTACAGTGCTCCAGTCATTAAATTTCCACACTTCAGAAACTCCACAGTCTATCCAGTAATTCATTCTAGTTCTACAAAAGACAAGGAAGTCTTCATTATATATATACCAGTGAATTCCAACTGATTCAATCATTAAGAAAACTAGAACGAAAAATATATTTTATATAAATTCAAACTATCTTTCACTTCTATAGTTACTTCATCATTAATCCTATCTTATAAAACTCCACGTATATACGAATTAAAAAGAAAAAAGCTATACAATTTCAATTACTTAACGCCTAAAACTTCAATACAAACGTGTCTCCAACAACAACAACGTGAACCACATCTCAATCGCAAAAAAAAAAAGAAAAAAAAACACGCGCAACAGCGTCTTAATCGAATCGGGTATCAATAATCCATCAAGCGCAACCGCAGACGTTCGCTGAAAATTCACAAGAATCTCTCCTCCCATTCCTTTGCCTTGTATATATATCTATATACATATATATATATAAAAACCGAAGAAAGTATCCCGATCGAAACCATTACAGCAAACCGCGCCGCAAAACCACGCGAAGTAGCAGCAGCAGCAGCAACGGCGGCGACCTCTCCAGTTATTTATTACCGTTGTCACACTTCCGTAATACTTCTCTCTTTTCTGCACGCGCGCGTACTCGCATTGTACGCATATATATATAGATATAGATTTACATTCCGCGTTTTCGCTTGACTTTTTACGGCATGGGGTATTCGTCTTCTTAGTCGAGTGCTGCGTTTTTTTTTTCTTTTTTTAAGCGCGTATATATGAAAAGGGAGTTTTACGGGGCGCAGGTGTGTGCTGTACTGAGTAGTATAACGGTGTCTCTGATAAAAATGGTGAAAGAGAGAGAGAGAGAGAGAGAAAGGAAAAGTGGTGTACGCGACAGGGCTTCGGAATTGGATTTCGCCTGCTGCGATTTGTTGTTGGACGCTATCGTCCTTTTTTGTGTATGTGTGTGTGTGTGTGAGTGTAAGTATAAGTGTAAAACAAAATTATGGCTTTTTGTAATGGAAAAACCGAGAGAGGATTTTTGGTATAGTATACGTGCGTGAGGTATTAGCTATGTTTTAGAGGAAATATCGACAGTTTTAATTAATTCGTTAGGGGTTTCGAATTAAACAGTATTGAATTTACAGAAATTTTCCGAATTCAAAGCAAATACTTGTACATATATATTTATTGTATATAGAACGAATTTAGTATATCTGGTTACCGGCGCGATGTTCATTAAGTCCAGTATATTAAGCTCATATTACGAAATATTCGCATTAAATTTACATCGCCAACTATATATAGTTCAAATGTGTAATTATATATATTTAGTGCTTCGTTTAATTACATTGTATTTAAAATCAATTTCGCGTAAAGTTTAAACCATACATATATATATACACAATCGAAGTACGTACATAATTATCGCCTTAACTATATTACACCCTGTCACGTAATACGAAAATAACACTAGACCCTTCTATCTAATTAGACCCTAATTTTACACACAGTTCGCCAACAGCGTTAACGTATTGTAATCACTTATTACAGCAATTCAAAGTGGCACGTCGCAGACTATTATACACACTAACGCGCGTTCAACCCCCAAAATACCTCGCGTTCATTAAAAGTTTCGACTTTTCGTTAATTATAACGTACCCTATATAAAAAGTACATTAATCGTTCGCTGAAATTAGCTTCGCCAACGACGACGACAAATGCACGCTCTATTACACTTTTAAATAATAAAACAGCCGCGTATACACTCGTTTAACAAAATACACGTAGCTGCTGCTATAAACCAGAATAACCTCCATCAACAACCTCGTAAACCACTTGCCTATATTTTTATCATCATCCGTTAAACAATAATCCCTCCCCCGCATCAATTAAAACAAACGTAATTTCCACTCGAATTCTCTAACGGTCACGTATATTTTGATTTTCACCTCTATATATATATATATATAGTCGTGGTCGGTTCACCGTGTCTTCTGAATCCCCCTGCGCTGCTATTGATCGTAGCTGCGAGCTCACCTGCGCGCGCGTTCACCTCTTAGTCGCCTGGCTTCTCGCCCAGACAAGGATTATATATCTATAGTATATATAGTCCTGCAACGCCTTTGCAGAACATGTTCACGGTGAAAAAGATTTTGTAGTAGCAGTATGGAGGGGGAGTAGAGAAAATTTGAATTGAATTTTATATATAGGTTTTTTATTTATATGAAAAAAAAATGCTACGCGGTATAGGTTATTAAATTCTCGTTATATTATACCTACCCGTGTACGTCAGTAAATTTAATTAGCAGTGACACACTGTCACTCGAGACGACGACGACCCTATATTATACATTTTAATTTTAAGATATTGGGTGACCTTTTCGCACAAGTTATTAATTAAATTTTAATATATACGTCGTCGTAGGAATCGCAACTAATTTAATGTAAGATTTCAAAGCCATCGTGCCTCTTTCTATTTAACATTCACTTAACCCAAAAAAAATATATATAAAAGTAGAAAAAAAGAATAGTAGTCAAAACTTTTATATTTAATCAACTTACATATATATATCCTCCGAAAAAAATATCGCTCTATATACACAATGAATATACACCTCCGTCCATCCTAAACCCAAGCTAACACAATTTCTCACTCATATACCCTTCAAACTTTCTCCTCCTCTCTCTCTCCCGAAATTCACAAAAGACCATGAACCTTCAATGTCCAGCACGCGCAGAAGAGAGCAGACCCCCGTGTCATAAACAAACGCGTCCACCTACGGGGAAATAAAAAGCGCGGATATCGTCACGTACGCTATATACCACGGAAACACTTTTCCCAGCTGGATTTGTCCGAAGGATTTGCCCTATGTCATATATATGTGTTTTGTATGTACGTGTGGTTACGTTAAGGTACAGGGGAAGGGAGGAAATGAAGAATTCCAGGAACAGGCGACATGTAATTGCTTTTTTGCCGGACGTTGGTGGAAAGGGAGGATTGAAGAAAGAATATGAGGGAGAGAGAGAAAGAAGAGATAGGGATAGGTACGTGAAAGATAAAGAATACGGTTGATGGAAGCTTTCACAGGGACGATGGCGAATGTATATAGTATATGGAGTATTTGATAAGTATGTGTGTAATAAGTAAGAAAATAATAATAGGGAAAGTGATTCTTTTATTTGATCTCTATATAGTGATAGGTGTATGTGTGTACTTTCGAACCAATTGTATTGTAATCGGCGATGGACAATATTAACTATATAATTTTATTATGTCTGTAATATATTCAATGGGTTATTGGAAATTTCAATATTTTAAATACTAATATTTTTTGTGGTGTATTGGTAAACAAAGCACATGTGTGAAACAGTAGTGCTTGTTATATCAACCGGTGAAGATGATGGGACTCGAACCCTGTTTGACGAGTAAGTAATCCCAGTCTTACCGATCGAACCACCGCTACAGACATCTACCTTATAAGTTGGGCGAATTTCTCGAGTAAAATCCGCAGTACTCATACGCTCAGCTAACGCAATCATTGTACTTAGTCAATCCGATCCTCAGAGCAGGTGCATACGAGAGTTTCAGCCACGAATCCCACTGAAAAAATCCGAAAAACATTTTGTGAAAATTCCTTCGAAAAATGTGCACTAATGGGGTATTGAATGCCTGCAACGTGCAAATCCCATAAGTTATGAATTTATTTGAAAAGTTTGATCATAATTTACCTTTTTATTGTTCCTTGACTTCGATCATATATTCATTATGTACAAATGATGGTAAAGAATAATAACTACTTATTAATAAAGTTAAGTTAATCGAATAAAGAAAAGTTTTGGGCGTAAATAGTTATTGGATTCGCCAGTTTTCCGCATTAAAATCTTTATTAATCCTTTGGGGAAAGAGAAATATATCTATATATATCAAGCAACAAGAAACAAGTTTTTCTTGGCAAAGATTAATGTGGGGGAATATTGCCGTCTGGGGGATTTTTCGGGACTCAATGAATATAAGAATTTCCCATCAAAATTGTTCAAATTTATAACGCCGTCTGGCTAAATATAATTACATTTGAATATTTACACTGCGAGTTATTCTTCACATTATTCATTTATTCTTCCTTTTTCAAATTTAATATCGTCACCTATGTATATACAATAAATATTATTATATATAGACTTCAAAAAGAAAAATTATCTTAGTTAACTTTTCAATGTACACTGCTTATATATACATTTCACAAAATACTTCTTTAATAAAGAACGATGTCAACATTATTACTCGACTGACATATCAAGTATAGCCAAAAAAAAAAAAAACAAAAAAAAAATTAATGATACAAAACAGTCACGCTAATAACGCAAAACGGCACAAAACCACGTTTTACTTCATTTTTGCATTATTAACGTTACTTTCTACATGTAGAAAATTACATTACATATTTATATATCCCCGGCGACTTGGCTAAGAGAGAGAGAGAAAGAGAGAGAGAAAAAAAAACGGCTAGCGAAACTATCCTACTCAGCGCAAAGTATCCCGTAGCCCACATTCCCGTGTGTCGTATCTAAGTACGCGAGCTCGCGAGCTCGCGACGCGGATTAACAATAAAGCGACGCAGAAATATTTTCCCCCCCACGAATTTTCTCTTCTTACGGATACACGTGCATTGCACGTACATCACATACGCATATATATATATATATATATATATATATGTATTCTTGGGAAAACCGAGCAACACATATAATATATATATACACGTGTGTGGTGTGTGTCCACCACGATGCCTCATTTCAATTAACCTTAAATATGATACTCTCGCGTTATATAGCCAACGTCTGCGCATTACAACTATATACACTATATAGTATAAATGTACAAGTACTATACCTATATATATACACACACATACCGGCAAAAAAAAACGACATCCGAACCGAACCACAACGTTGTAACGGTGCGCCACGCGCACGCGCTCGCAGCTAGTCTTATGTATATATATATACACGCACAAAAACGCAAAATTCCATTTTACCGGGAAAACGGAACACCCATATATATATATATATATATACACACACACACATGTGTGTGAGATGAAACCTCAGACCCGTAAGAGAGAGAAAAAAAAGAAAAGTAGAAAGAGAGAAGTATAGGTGTATATATATAGTGTGCAATACGCGCGACCGTGAAAGTTTCCATTATGTGTGTGCACTTCTCTTTCTCTCACACATATACTTACATGTACGCAGCAGCGGCTCATGCGGAGAAATGAGACATCGCGTAATGAGAGGAGAAAGAGAGAGAGAGAGGATATACGTGAAATCGCGGATAATCGGAGAAAAATGAGAGGGATATAGAGAGAGAGACGTGAAGATAGAAAGAGAGAGAAAGATGTATCCACGCGTTCCGGACTTCTGTTCTGCGTTGTAGATGGGGGAGTAAGATACGAAGGTGAGGAACGCTGGTACACGATAGGTTTTACCAGGAGGCTTTTGTGTGTGAGCGTATATATGTATGTATATACATGTGGTGAGAAGAGATGGGAAGAGTGTGTATACAGAGGTGAATTGAATTGAGAGTGGGTCTGTTGTGTGTATGTGTCGGTAATACTACTGTTGCTGTTGTGTTAGGTGTGTTGTCGAGGCGAATAAAGACTTAATTAGACTGGTTTATCATTATACCTGCCTGGAAGATTGAATTATCTCTCTCTCTCTCGCTTACTCTTGTACGTGCGAGACGAGTAATTTATTAAAAATAATTGGCTTTATCAGAGGGAAGAAAGTTCATGTGGTATAGTTGGATAGGATTGTTAAGTGCGTATCATGGTTTATTGTTATTATTAGGTATAGGAAAACTAGTTGCATATCGAGGTTCTTGTGGTATCTGTTATAATAAAAATATCTATTCGAATACATTTAATAGTTAGATTTGACTATTTTGTATCGTTCCCTTTATTGCGTAGGTTTGACAAAAAGTTTAAGATTATTTTAATATATAATTAAAAACTCTAATTACTATATATAGCTCAACGGAATCCAACAACTTTCAAGAAAAATCCGAAACACCTTATTCATCCATAATTATAATTATATACCTTAAAAATAAATAAATTATAATCCTATTAGAATTAATCTCCTCGCCCACTAAATCCTTATTTTCCAATTACACCTACACTCACTCATTCACATTCCAAAAGTCAAGCAATCCTATACCACCACCATCTCTCAACGAAAAAAAAAACACTTCCATCATACCCCGCCCGTATATATATATATATATAATATCCTCACTCGTATACACGCACGCACACTTTCCAACCATTTCATTATTCATTATTCACGCGCGTCGAGAACCTCTTTTCTCTCTCTCTCTCTCTCTCGTATACCGGAAAAATAATAAACCTTCGTCCCACCGTATATATATATATATAATACACGCACGTACACACACACACACACACCGGCACACCGGCACTTTCCGTTTCTGTTTTTCATACTCTACGGCGCGTGTGCACTCGCACGCGTACGCGTATATACACTATACGCACATAACAGTATAAGTGCACGCGCGGAAAAACGAAAGAAATAGAAGCGCGCGCGTATATAGAAGTAAGAGAGAAGCTGGCGTTAGCGGGAAAACTGGTCTATGAATAGAATTAATGGACGCGCGGATGGGTTCCATACGGAGAGAGACGCGTGCGCAAGCACGTTACGCTTAATCGAGCCTCGTCGTCGTCGTCGTTGTCGTAGGATTCCGATCAACTGTATATACGTGTGTATGTAAGGAGATGGTGGAGTATTTAGAAGATGATGGATTTGCAAGGAGTTTGTTTGGTTGTGTTTTTTTAAGTGGTATGGGAATGATGGCTTTTTGTAATGGGAGCGCTTCTTGGGTCATCTGTTTTATTGATCGTATATGTGCGTGTGAATTACGGTTTATTATATACATATATATATAATAGCGGTTTAAAATTGATTTATTTTTAGTGTATATATATATGTGTATATATAGAGAGAACCGTGCGATGATAATTTTTTTTAAGCTATTGCACCGCGGTCAAAACTAATTAGGTGGACAAGCAACAGATTTTATATGGTTTTGTATATGTACATATATTACCCGCTGAAATCTCCTTTAGTTATATGTTTTTGATCCAATTTATAACTAGTTTGTAACGTTATCAGTGGGGTTGAAAGAAGTGGAGGTATAAGAAGAAGAAAAAAAACGAAACAGGAGAAGAGTACGACGGATATATACGAGAAATCCTGTATAATGGAGAAACTTGTTTCATCGAACGAGCTCGTATCTAATCACTTATACGAATTACACGATAAGCGTGTAATTACGATTTTTGTCGATCCTGCGCCGCGCGAATGACAACTCGTATATTGTTGTCTATATATATAGAGCGTAATACGCGGGCGGTTGAATGGGCCACTTTGTTAGATTATTTTTCTATCGATTCCGTTTCTACGTATACTACGTATATGTACACACATACACGTATAAGCAGAGATGTGACAAGTATATACCGGGCATCGTTGTTTTTAACGGTTCGAAACGTTGTAACGATCGTAAAATGTTTCTTCAATTTCGAGACAGTAAAAAATAGTAAAAAAAGAAAAAAAAACGCAGAAGCAATTACCATTTTCATATATAGATATACATATATATATATTTAAAATATATACACGTGCGTGGACCTTGATAGTAATCACATGTACATATATATATTCCGGAAAAAGGAACTTTCACGTATAGATTTCCATATTCAAAGCTCCTCCTCCTCCTTCTCTTTGTAATATTTAGCGGGTATTATTTTTCATGACAATGCTCATGCAAATGCGAAAAGTTTATATAGAATAAGCGTACGCGCGAGCTCACGTCGAAATTATTTAACGCGTGTATTTGCGCTTCTATATGTATGTATAGGAGGTCGCGAGACGCGTAAATGGAGACACTTTTACTTCGCGCGCGCGAGCGCATACTGAAAGTTACCAATGAACTACACGTTCTTTTTTTTTAAAAGGGGGGTTTAACCGCGGCATTGAAAGAAAGTATGACATTGAACGGTTAATTATTTAACGATATATCGTATATATATAATGGTTTATCTATTAAGCTATATCAGCAGTTTTAATTAAGACAATTTATGAGCCGTATAAGGGGCATGTAACGCTAGACGAGTTAAGACCTATGCGCCATGCTGACAGTTTATTTATTACCTAGCTGACTCTAAATAAGATTATTTTTGTATACGTGTGTATGTATACTAGAAACTCGAGTTTGTAGTTGTGCCATGCGTGGTATATTTTTGTTCTATTTTTATAGGATAACCAGAGCTGCAAATCGACGTTATGGTGTCAAAGTTTTCTTTTTTAATGCTTTTTAAAATAGTTTCAATTAAGTTCGTTATAAAAAAAAGTAAGAAATTTCAATTATTTCATAAGTTTATAATATGTATACCTTTATTCGTAGAAAATTAGCCTGACTTCTGAGAGGTATACCAAAAAAATATTTTTTTGTATTATCAATACATATGTAAAGAAACTCCCTGAACTTTAATGCACATATGCTGGAAGCAAATTTCAAGCAGGTACATTAAAACGATTCAAGTACTTAATGTAAATTTAATGTAATGTACAATAAATTTAATACGATATGTGCATTATTTTTAATGCAACTTTTATTAAATTTCATACACAGTTTCATGAATTTCCATATCATTACCTAAAAATTAATGTAAAAAAATCTTAAATTTCAGAAATTTGTACATTACTTTCTATTTTCTTACAAGTACATTAAATTTAAGTTACTTTTGTACATTAAAAATCAATGTTGTACATTAATTTTAATAACATTTTTTATAATATTTATATTATACAAAACAACTTATTTATTTAAAACCACCGATGCTCCTTATAAGAAAACCAACGATCCTATACACCTTTCACACACGCGCGGTACCCAGCAACTCCTACATCCTCGCTTAACCAACTAGTATACAGTAGTAGTATACATATCCCTCGGCCAATAATTCACAAAGGCGTACATACACGTGCAACGTCGACAATTAGCCACACGCTTAATCCTCCCCCCCTCCCCCCATAATACCTGCACACATATTGCACACCTACGCGACTGATATCCCCTTAGACATACAGGAAACCTCCTCTCACCTCCTCGGATCGATTTTACGTCGCCGCGAATTATTTCACTATATGTATATGCCTACGCGCGTACTCGTTTTAATTAGCGCGTAATCGCGAGCGAGCGAGAGAGAGAAGATACGCGCGAAGAAGGGGGGGGGGGGAGGGGGTTAGGTATTGAATTACCAAAGGGTGGGAGAAGCTAATTGGTTCTTACGGGCGCGTTCGCGGAATACGTAATATGAAATATGGGAAGGTGGATAGGAGTGAACGCTGTGGGCGGCGATTATCGTTCGAGGAAGATGTAGGGTGGTGTGTGGAAGGTGATGGTGGTGTGAAGAATTTTTTTTTTCTTTTTTTTTTAATAAGGAATATACAATTAATATGGTTGTGAAGGTTAGAAAACGGTTGAGTTTGGATTGGACTTTGTTGATGAATTTGGATGATATGTTATTGTTCCTTATTCTAAACATTATGTTAGTAATATAAGTATTTATTGGAAAAAATATAAACTTATAAGCAAGAATAGTAAATAGTTAATGAACAATATTGTTTTAATGGTACTTGCAACACTTTCCGAGAATTTCTGTTTCAATTCGTTCTCCGAAAAACTGTTTTTTTTTCATACTTTTAAACGATGCGAAATCGAAGTTTGAAAAGGCACTTTTGATATAGAAAAAAATAGTATTTTTTTTTGTTACTCTCGTATAGATTGCCAGGATTGATTGACACGGCACGGAAACTTTGTTAAAAAGTACCGCGTTATGGAATCGACGGTTACACGTCGTTACTTCGGGCGTTTCGCATGATCGGCTACAAATTGGCGAACGCGTAAAAAACGCGACGAGACAGCGGGTAACAATTGGTCATGGTTTTTCGTACCTCTTTATACCCTTAACTGTACAATAATTAAAAGATTTTTTATTGTACCACAATACCGAAAAAAAGTTCGGCTCACGTATCTATCTATATATGTGCACTAAAAATATTCTACGTGAATTGCAACCTTTTTTTGCTAAGATCATATTATTATTAACTAAATAACTTAACCATATATATATATATATAATAAATAAAGCAACCAATGTATACTCTAAAGCAATTAGCTTCCTATTAAAAGCCTTATACAAACAAAAATGACAATGAAACTGCTAATTAAATTGTAACTGTCGACGTGTAGCTCTACGACGACGACGACAATGATCATCCAATTCAATCCACGTATTTCTACCGTTCAAACTGCAAACTTTTCGGTTGTTTGCGCACCCGAATCATCAGAACGCGCGCGCGCACACTTTCGAAACTCGTATATATATCCTTCTCCTCTCGCAAATAATTAAATGATTAAACTTCAACTCGCCTAAAAGTACTACTACTACTACTGCTCTTCCATCCTATATCCAACGGCGTTCGGGAAACTTTTAAGTGACTCGCGGCAAAAACTCTTGCCGACGAAACATTTAGGTAGTATAGTGCCCCCCTTCCCTTTTCTTCTGCGAGTGCAGACAGCGAGCAAGTAAGAAGAAGAAGTTCCTACGGAGAGAGAAGGATTGGGAAAAGAGAAGACAAAAAAAGAGAAGTTACGCCGAGCTTCCGCTGGAGTGAATCTCAGGGATAATTAGCATACTTGCGGAGGTTATATACATATATATACAGACGGTGGCGAGGTGTCTGGAATTATTAGAAGTGGGTGGTGGTAGAAGGGCGAGTTTTCTTTTTTTTGGGGTAGGGTTGGAATGTGGTCGAGGTGTTTGAAAAGAGCTGAAGTGTGAGTATGAAGGTTTACGAGGGAGCTGAAAGTGCGAAAAGTGTGTTATAGAGGGAAGGTGTTACGCGGTTTAGAGTTTTTAGGGTGGTTCTGGGGTTCGTGGTGAGAGGTTGTTCAACGTGTTCGTGGATTATAGTACGTATTTGTAATTCGATAGAGATTAACATGATTATCTTAGCTAAAATAAACGTATAGCTTATATTTTCTTTATACCTATATATCGATTTTATTTAAGTACGTAAAATTGATTGATAGCTATAGTTATATCGACCTAGAAAAAAAAGTTTGAAAAAAGAATAGATAAAACCATCGTAGCCAATTTATTAGATATATACTTATCTCTCTCGTCCTCCCTAGCGAACATAATTGATTATCCATTATTCTATTATTTACTGCAGAACCTAAATTAATGGAACCGAGGTCCCCCCCACTATCTTCTCTATATCCATCCTAGCTTCCTCAACTCTCTTTGCAAGTTACCAACAATAATAAACCGTTTAATTTACCAAAAATGAATATCAACGTCACCTACACACTCAGGTGCGACGAATTAAAAGCCACGTTCAAGAGTTAAAGTAAAGTTAAAAAAAGAAGAAGAAGGAACGTCGTCGTCGTCGGAAGGCCTTACCCTCATTAAAACGTCGTTAAACCACCTTCAGCTAAAACGAAGAAGGAAAAAAAGAAAGATCAGCCTCAGAGCTCGCTCGTGCAACGACCAGTGGCAGGAGTACTCGCCTTTTTACAGCCGCCGGAAATATTCGCCGACTGCCGACACCTTAAGCGGATTAAATGCAAGCCTTGCGCTCTCTTTCTCTCTCTCTCATGAACACGTATAGATCTTTTTATTTTTTTTTCTTACTCTGAGAAAGAGAGAGAGAGAGAAGTCCAGAGGGGAATCGACGGGGGCGGAAAAGTAATTCGCTCGCTCGCGGATAACGAGAAATCTAGTTACCTCTATGCAAAGAAGTCGGGTGAATCTAGGGCGGGGCTCTCTCTCTCTCTTCGGTAAGTTCCTTCTCGTCGTAGAGAAGATGGCTTTCTTGCAAGAACCAAGAGAGAGGGAGTTCTCTCGAGGGATCGTGATTAGTTGCGAGAATTGATTATCGATTTCAAGAGAGACGAGCGCTTGGCCAAGCTGTTTGCGCAAGTTGTTGGTTCGACTAATCTTTTTTTTTGCTTTTTTTTTCTTAACTCGCTGAGTTGTACATACCGTTGGGTATAATATATCGGTTAGAAATTAATGGATTTTTATATGTACGAGAAGGTTATTATTTTATTTCGAGGAAGTTGAAGTAAGCCTCTCGTGATATATATGTATTATACATATCGTGTAAAACGTAGTTTCCGAGGTTTTTTTTTAATATGCAGCATGAGCCTGAAGTACGTGAGAATTAATTCGAAGTTAATGAGTCGAGTGTATTATACACACACACATATATTTATACAGCTGTGAATCTGAATTTTTGCACATTGCGCAAGTCGATGCAAGAACCAGTAGACGCGCCAACCGTAGATGGTAAACTATAGAGAAATTATTATTACTTACTTTATATATATATATATATATAGTTATATACATTAACAAAAACTACTGTTACTCCATACCCACACACATACACACAAGCACTAGAGAACGGGAGGAAAATACGCCGTTACACAACCAAACATTCATGCAGATAATACACTTGCTCGTGCGCGCGCGCGCGCGCTCGCACACGTAAAGTTTTTGCGCTATAGAGAACTGCATGGTGTATAACGCGCGTGCGAGCTGAGGGGGAGAAAAAAAGCACGCCGCATCTTCATGCGCGGTATGCGCGCGTAGCACTTTCTTGTCTGGACTTATATATATATATATATATATATATATACGTACCGTGATTGCGTGGTTATTTTAATAATGCCAATGTTTTTGCTTATGTGTATATATGTATGGACAGACGGGACTGCTCGTCATTGATATACATATCGCTAAATGAGGTATATACTGATGCGCTTTGTTTGTTTGTTATTTGCGGACGAATGTTTGTTGAGGAGAAGAATTTTTGTATGGATAAGGTTAATGAATGTGTATATATAGATATATTGGAAAATGTATATTGATATTTTTAGTTTACGTGGGTGTTTAACGATGAGTTGTGTCTTTGTGTTTCAGGTGTGTTTCTGAAATTTCTCTAAGCTGTTTCTTCGCTACGTAAGTTATATCATATAACATTAGTGGTCTCTAATTATTGCCTATGCAGTTTTATTCGAATGCGTTTTCGTATTCACTATAGAATTGTTGCGTCTTAGTAAACCATTATACATTAAGGTTACATTAATGATTAAATCATATGTTTATTATTGAATGATACTGAATAGTTTTCTTGATTTACTAAGAAAATAGGTTGTGGTTGTTGTATTTTGCTCGTCATGTTGTAAAATCACGCGAACTGTTCCGAACTCACGGGATATGGAGGAAGTGCATAGAAATTGAATAAAAACGATGTTATCCTTACGCAACATTCAATAGTTTTTTTTTCAATATTAACAATAAATATTGTAACAATTAAACTGTATGCGTAAATCAACGATTAAAATAACTTGTTTTACAAAACTTACTCGAATAATATGATTATTTTATTATCGAATAGTTTGATAAATATTTCATAGATCCGCATAACAATATAACTTTCTATACCACAAATGTATATACATTTCACATTCTCCCGTAAACATAAACAAGTTTTTGTCGATTTCTACATAGTTTCTATATGTAAATGTATATTTTCACCAAAAATGTTATCCAATATCATGATTATTCTTAAGAATATTCAAAAGTCATATACAAATCAAACATATCTTACTTAATACACCGGAAAATTTTCAACGAATTCACAACGCACCATCAATCCGAACGTTTCTTCCCCTTCCGGCAATAACACCTCGCTCGAGACCTCATCATCATCGTTCGCGCGCGCACGCGGAACCTCTTGCTAAAGATAGCAGGCCGCAAGGGATAAATAGCATAGGGGATTATCACAAGCGAACCGGTAGCATCTAACGAAAATACAGACATTAGCGGAGAGTAGTATAACGTATATACCGTTTTTCGATCCTATACACCACGCGCGCGATTATTACCACCACCGGTGCCCGCGCGCGCGCGAGAGAGAACGTTTTTCCAATTGACCAAAGTTTTCACGTGTATGTGTGTGGGAAACTTGCGGTTGAAGGGTTCCGCGTGTGTAATGATGGGTAATGATGGGTGAGAGTATAAGGGTTATATAGCGGATGATACGGTGGTACGTGTGTGTAACAGTCGGTGGTTATATAGGTGTATATTGTATATAGGGAAAAGTTTTGGGAAGAACGAGAGTGTGAAAGGGTCGGGATAAGTGGTGAGTATAATTGCTTGTTATATTTTGTTATAATTATAGACACCATGAGTATATACGTATAATTTCTTCAAAAGTATAAATATATACTTAATTTAAAGTTAATACGACCAAGGTAGCCATGTGTAAACGCGCGCGTACGTGACGATTATATGTATACGTTTTTTTTGTTTACCTACCCGGCGAGTTCTCGGTAAAGCAATTAGCCAGCTATGCTTTTTGAAATGACAATGAACAATGTTCCGAGTATTTCCGCGAGGTCGAACAAGTCTCAGTCCGGTACTCGTTGATTAAGCTTCTTTATATTATACGTTTATTAGAAACGTAGTATTTTTCTTTTTTTCTTTTTGTTTTTTCGCGTACATATATATACTCATCGCGTATTTAACCCACGCACGTAGGACCTAAATTTGATTAATCCAACCGTTGTACCAAGAATTTTCACCCACGTGCTTAACACACTATGACACATATAAAACCCTAGGATTCCAATACACGCAAGCGTCTATACCACCCCCGCCGTCGTCGGCACTTCAACGCGTCGTCCTTGCACGACTAAGAGAGAGAGAGAGAATTGCCAATCCTACGAAGCGAAATGGCCTTCGATAGTGTGTGTATACATATATGTATATACACAGGGGTATACGACTATTACACCCTCTCGTCACGCCTATATTCATAAACCGTTTACACGCGCGCAACCGCGCCACCTACGCGTGTATTTTTATGCTATACTATGAAGAGAGAGAGAGATATAACCGTTTCGCACGCGACGACTATACTGAACTTCTAACTGCTATATAGAATTACCACGCTATAGGACTAATTGATTGCGGTGGGTTCGTGGAAAACCGCTGTTTTCTTAATATATATATGGTATACGCGTGATGGTTTCGTGTGCGTGTGTGTATGCTCTTTTCCTATAGTATATGTATATATAATTGGATCTTGGAATTCCAGGTGGGAAGAAAAGAAGGGAAACCAGGTGACGAAGGGTCGATGTAGACGAGTATAATGTAGGTTTACGAGAGTTTTCCATTAGACTGTGTGGATAGAGGTATATAGTAACATTTCATATCTGGTTAATTCACGCGCTGAGGTTTAGTTTTATGTGGTAAAATATGCTTTTATTTGTCTATATATTAACAGTACATTTCGGAAGATAATCCCCCGGTACCGGAGATAACACGCGTCAGGGATAGAATCAGCTGTGTCCCGGAAATTTACCATCGTCCGATGATGGCTATACGTCTTATAGTTTCTTTTTTAAAAGATAGATAAACGTGTCCACGATTTTTATATATCCAAAACACTATATAAAATAGACTAGTATTAAAATGTTGTATTACATAGTTGTGAAAATTTGGTGTAAGAATATATATACATGTAATAGAGTAGTTTCAATATATAGTTTCTTAAAGCCGCACACCAGTGTGTAACAGGTGACCGAAAGTGGATGATGTATTCAAGATGGCCTTATCTCGGATTTGCATTTAGAAAAGTGCCATTACACTGCGGTTCTAGCAAATCCTGAATAAATGTCGTTATCTTATATATGCGGAACCGAAATAGAATAAATCTACTTCCAATATATATACATCGGTTTCGGAAAAAAGCTTTCAGGGTAAAAACTGCGCGGAAGTTTTAAAAGAAAATACTATTTACTTGCCAAAATTTTCATAGAGATTGGAGGTAGATTGAACGAATATAAGTGATTATAATGTTGTTATTTATGATTTTGTAAAACTACCATAAATTACTCCAAATTACCTAGTTAATTGCGTCGTGTAGTATAACATCAACCACTTGAAAACAAAAATTTCATCACATTATCTAACTCCAACTCACGCATACTACGTCACCCCCATTCACGATACTAAAAATTCCATTCGTTACATATTATACTCGCTTCCGCAACCGTGTTATCGTCATCGCTATACATATACGCATGTACACACACAACGACAACCATAAAAATATTATATCATATGCGGGTGAGAACAGCGGCGCACACTGCTTATATCGATTAAACTCGAACTTTCCCCCGAATTGCTATCATTTATAACAATGTATATAGGGGCATAATGGGTATATGTGCAATGTGCGAACGCGAACTATTCGTGTATATATATGTGGCGAAACACCTGCAGTTACACATAGAGACAGTGAAATTGCACGATTTTCGTACTACTACTATACTGTTACTGGTGTTACTCGGTTCTTTAAATTAATGAGAGCTAGCGGAGTTTATGGATGGTACAGTGGTATTGGTGGAGTTGTTGATGGTTCGAGTTTATGGAGCGTTCGGGGACTATAGCGTGATTGAATGTTGATGGGAAATGTCATTGGGTGTACGTGATTTATGTGGTTCACTGGGTTATTTTTTCGTTTATAGTTGCAATAGGTACAAATTTTAATAGATATAGGTAATTAAAAAATTTGAATTGTAAGCATTTATATACTGATAGATAGGAATGTTTAAATCAAAACCCTGTGACTTAACAGTTAAGTCATGAATCTATAATTATTAAAAATAGTATTATATTTTTAATAAACAAGTCAATTTTATCATCCCCTTTTTAATAATTTTAGTTTCATGTCTCTTAACTGTTAAGTCACGGGACTTTAAGTCGAAGAATCTAAAAAACGCTGCACATTCTATACAGCAAAATCCCCTTTCACATAGCCTATGATCTACCAAAATTAAAAAACCAAAAATCACAACCCCACATAAATATACCCTTAAAAACTCAAACCGCGTTCTACATACATATTCCTGAATTGCGCAATCGGCCGCAGCGCTATCGGCCTGCTGCAAAGTCACGCGCGCGAAGCATGCAGCGGCGAAAGCTCTTCCGGTGGTTATGAAACTGCGACGACGAGCGAATGCTAATGTCGACACGCGCGGCGCGACAACTTTTGTCGCGGACCTCCCCGTATAGACGCGGTGAATATGAAGAAGTGTACGTTATATATAGGGACTTAACGTCGACGATGAATTTTGGAGAACTGTAATTTTTGAGGATACTTGGGTTGTATGAGTTTTTGTGGATGGTTGGAGGGTTATGAATAATAATAATGTTCGGTTCGAGTAATAATGATTGAGAAATTGAAGGGATAAGGTATAGCACAGAGATAAAGGAATGTTAACGTGAAAGGAATGTCGTGAAATATGAGAGAATCGACATTTTGATATAGATAAGCGGATGGTTCTTAATATAGTTGACGAAATTCATTAATTCCTTAACTATTAAGACACAGTTTTTCGTCTGAGAAATGGGAGAACGAAATCATACTCCTAATTATTGAGAATTTCTATTATAATAGCAGTATAATTTAATACTGTAAATTATTTCTTAATAATCATTTAATATGCGTTTATGCACAAATACTACTAGCGTGTGGAATAATTCATTGATTGCAAAGATTTTTCAATTAGGCAAGCTCGACTTCGACTTACAACAAAATATATCGTCTTAAAATTCAATCGTTCAACCTAATAACCCATACAATAATTCTTCAATCCGCAGCCATCAATCAAATTTTAACCTATCCGCACATCAACCCCTTATTCTCCTAAAATACCAGCCAGCATCATACCCTTTCCACATTCCTCGCAAGCATCATAGCTATATCGTCCTCACACTCCCAACCAGCTCACACCACATTCCAGAACAATTATCGTCAGCCAGGCGTAACGTGCTCGGTGCTAATACCCAGACGTTTACACCTCGACCGACGGCCCTCCCCATAAACATTGATTTATAAACTCTCTCTCTCTCTTTCCTTGCTATATACAAGCCAAAGAAAATCTGTTTCCCTCTTGTCAGCTATTAGGGTTACGCGCGGAGGAGCTAACCGGGCTTTATATCGTCCATTTCTTCCACTTGCCTGTGTATGTGTATATACACAGAGACACATTTTTCTACCACCCTACATTCGATTCCGGCCGTTTCCTAAATTGCCATTCTCCGGTATATAGTCCACTATAGTGTTCATGTGGGTGGCGAAGGAAGGAAGAAGAAGAAGAAGAAGAAGAGGTCAAGGCGGTAATACTTCTAGCTTGGGGTGTGGGGCATCGATTGGCTCGATGTGCGGGAATTAATCAGTCGATACGTGTGTGTGTATACGTGAATTGAGATGTTCGAGAGTTTGGTTGTAGTTCGGTAGTTGTATATATTATGTGGGTTATGGTAAATCTAATGGTGCGGATATCTGATTTCACGTGAGCTTTTTAACAAAAACAATAACCACAATACTTAGTATAAAAAACTACCTGATGAAAAAAAAGTATTAACTTAAAAAAGTCGAATGCAGCGGTTTTCTATATATATATTATCGAAAGTACTGCAAGTTTTTAGTGAATTTCGAAAGTAAAACCACACACCGACCACATGAAACACGAAAATACAATTCAACAAAATGAAAAATAGTTCATCGTTAAATGAAAATCTTTCACTATACAATATATTACTTCTCCCATATTCCCACACCGCAACCTTCAACCAATGCATCGTCATCAACAAAAAAAAAAAAGTTTTCTCCCCAAAAATTCCATATACATCTACATTCTATACTACGGCCGTGCCTCTTTAAACTATACACACCGTCCGCTCCAAACCTGCACTATCACCGTACCACACACCTGCGCGTAAAAACTCCCTTACATCATTGCTCTTAAAAAAAAAAAAGGAAAACTGCCTCTTCACTCAACCCAAAACCAGACCAACTCCAAAAACCTTTTCTCTCTTCCTCTATTTTCTTCTTCTTCATCTCTCACTCACTTTCCTTTACCGCGCTGCTGCGGTGCCCCTGTTAATCCGCATTTCTCTCAACGAACAACGCGCGACACGGCAACTGGGCCGTGTCCGCGCGTGCTGCACATGCGCTCAAGAGAGAGAGAGAGAGAGAGAGAGAGCAAAAAGTGACACATATTTCCGCGAGGCCGGAAAGGAAAGAGTCGTCGTCGTAGCCGCGGGAAAATGTATAGCCAAGCACGCACGCGCATTGCATGACGTGCGACCGCGAGATGAGAGAAATTGGACGGGATGAGGTTGTATAGGTATATATATATACGCCACGTGAATGCGTTTCGTGTGCGATGTATAGATGTTTCTTTTTTTCTACTTCTTCTTGTTCTTGTTGTAGCATTCG
Organism: Torymus tubicola; assembly: GCA_035583055.1. NCBI lineage: Eukaryota > Metazoa > Arthropoda > Insecta > Hymenoptera > Torymidae > Torymus > Torymus tubicola. The sequence continues at coordinate 7,234 of JAWWEQ010015575.1, read as the reverse complement.
TTTTGAAAGTTTGAGGTCGGATATATGTGCGGAGAGAAAAGATCGTTTTTCCAAAGTGGCCGCGTGCATGCGTAATAAGCCGGTCGCCGTTGTTGAGGTGAAATCGTAAGTTTCAATTGGGATGTTTGTGTTGTTTCGATAATGACAATTTTTATTATTATTATTTAGTTAAAAAACTTTAAAAACGTGTTATAAATAAATTTAAAAAAAAACAGCTAGCGAATAATACGTTGCATTATATATATACCTTACCATGATTTACTCTCCAGTCATTAAATCTCGCTATATACACTACGTTCTCCCGAGCATATCAAAATTTTTAATTTTCGCCTCTTTACTTAACTCTCCGCACCAGCTACAATAAATTGCTAACCTTACGAGTATAATATATACTTCAAGCGCACGAGCCTCGGGCATAATAAACCGCGTCTTTTGGCCTCATAACACTAAAGAAAAAAAAAATTTTTAATTTCGGTCAATTCTCACGGTCCCCTCTATCGTCCTCTATATACGTTGTGCAAATATGCTGTCCGAGCAAAAAGTCCGGGGACGCAAGATAAATATATATACCAACGGAAAAAAAATCCCCTATTCTGTTGTTGGACACAGCCCTGCCGGGAGTACACACAGCAAATTAACTAACTTCATTGTCTGACGCCGAAAATAAAGTGCGTAGCTCGTGGTTCGACTTACAGTCGCGCTGGTGAGGTTTACGATATATAAAAAGTATATAAAATACGAAAATTTTGCGAGAATATAGCTTTTTTTTGAGGTGTTTTGTGGAATGCGTTAGTTATGAGGGGAAAGTAATGAGTGTAATATACATTTTTATATAGTGGGTATAGTTGAGTTTATATATTTAATTGCAATATTTTTGTTCTGAAATAAAATACGTAATATTTTGGTTGAAATTTTTGACAAAAACTAAAAACCGAATGAGATTTGCACAGATATATAACTTTTTCATTGTTTAAATTATTGTTATTACGAAACGATTCGTTCAATTTTAATTTTATGATAAAGAAAGAACAACGTACAGATATTATGTCTTTTCCAATATGTACTTTAAATTAAATTAATGATTATACGAACAACATTAGCATGCGTTGCGCAGTAATATATTGTTATGATCGGGAAACCGATATATATTAATGCGTTTGAACGAACGGCTCTCCAATATAAAATGAAAGTATATAAAAATATTATTGATAAATCTTCTATTCGTCGTTAAACAATTACGCATTATGTACACGCTTCTATCAGAATATACGATGTCGTTACAATAATCAACCAACCGATTCATATTAACATTTCTAAAATTATGCGATTCAATAATATAACTCTGCCCCCGTCTACCATTAATTTTCATTACTACCCACACATATAACAACTATAATGAAACCTTATCACAATCAGATTTTTTTCCAACCATTTTTTGTACTCCCACAACTACCCTCATTAACCATCTCCCATAACACCGTAACCTGGTTCACAATCAACAACCTACCCGAAAAAACTCCACAAAAAAAACTTCATTCCTATACACATACATACACACAGGCTGTACAAACAAACGAGCCGCGACGACGACGATGTCGAGCGACAATTCCGAGGTTCAAAGGGTCCGAGAGAGAAATTCAGTGACGGTCGAGTGAATCCTACTGCGCGCGTTCATATGCTCTCTCGTATATAGCGTGAAACAACGTCGACCCGCCTTCTAAACGTAATAATACGCAAGGCCGGCCAACTGGGTCTGTATGTATATATATATATGTAGTTGCGTGTAGACTCTGACTGACCCATATTGACCCTATCGTGTATAGAGATACTGTCCCAGATGTAGTAGAGAGGGGATAGTAGAGTTGTGGTGACGGTGGTTCATTGTTTCTTCGCGCGATGGGTCTTGTAGGGCGCGGGTGAGTGCGGTAGGTCACCAGGTTAGCAGTGGTTCAGTGGTGTTATGGGGTCGGATTCGTTAGTGGTTATAGTAAGAGTAATAGAGATGGAATGTACGGTAAAAAAAAGAGTGAATATTCAATTCTGTGGCGTACAGGCGTAACCGGATAAGTCCACGTTCTTTTTTTTTAATCGAGCCTTGAATTTTATATCTCCAAATAAACCTTTTTTTTTAGTTAACATTTTCAATTGTGGTAAAGATTTTGCCGTAAGGTTATAATACAATTCTAAATAAGTATGCATTTTTCTAATTCTATGCCCGCGGCATATAACAGGATAGGTTCATCATTGGCTTGGTTTACCAATAGTTACAATTTATTATATAAATTCTAATTGGATGTGGACATGACGGCTTATATATATATTTATCAAATTATAAACATTTTCAAATCAGTACAATACAAATACACTGCAAATACAATACAAGTTATAGTCGTAAATTTAATAGAAATGTCACAAAAATAGAAATTTCTAAGAATTCACGGAATAATTCCTAATTTTGTAATTTATTGATCCGTTTTATAATTAAATTAAAGAACATGCTGTAAAATAAATGCGAAGAGCAATGTGAGATTAGTCCACAGTTCCCGGCATAACCAAATAAGTCCATACTTTTTTAAGTTCTTACAAGTTTTTAACCCATCAGAAATCTTTTTTTTTGATCTTATACATTACACTTATCTGATTATATACCCGTAAACCACCGAATTATTTTACACGCGTGTGGTGAACGTTTACTCACGAAAATTCAGAGGATTTAATGTAAGTTGATGAAATGATTTCCAACATTATTGAACATTTAACATCATCATTTTCCAAATATAAAACCCAACCAAGTGAACAATATCACGTTTAGAAAACCAACCACCGAAACCTCACGAACCATACCCCAACACTCGTTATACCATTCACACCACTCCCAGGCCCATTAATCACCGGAAAACCCTCACACACCCCCATTTACCCACTTGTACACACAAATCCTATACACGCAAACCCTGTTACACATATATATATACGCAAACACACGCGTCATCGTCAACTCCCACCACGTTGAAAAGTTCGCGCCCGGCCGATTAATCCGGTATATGCTCTTACACTGCCGCCGCTGTGCGCGCGCTTTACGACCGGCATAATTGAGCTTTACGAGCGCGGCTTTTCGCGTATACTGCGAATACGCGCGTGGTGTGATGCTGCAGTGATTTTACGAGGCAAAGGGAGGAAACAACGTGTATGTGTGTGTGGTGTAGATCTAGTGATCGATAGGGGTATAATACTAGGATACGATGGGTATGGTAACAGTGGTGGTTTGGAGGTTTTGGAAAGATGGAATAGATTTGTTAAGAGTTAGTAGAGGTGGGAGGAAGATGTGAGTGGTGGTGGTGAAGGTGGCGGTTAATAGTTATGGTTTTGATATGAAGCATAAAGCGTTTTTTTATATTCGTAAGTGATTAAAAATCTATAAAAGGTTTTATGTAGATTATTTGAAAGTTCGAGGCGTGGTTTTCTTTATACTTTTATATAGGGAATAATTTTAATCTGTTTTATATTTCAATATAACGAAGAATACCGATATAAATATATATATATATATATATATAACCGATAAATTATTCGGCGTTTAATTTCGTAAATATCGTTAAAATATAATGCTTGACTAAACTCGACTTTTACTACTAGAATATATTTGAAAAATTTTATCGGTATTTTACAAATATCTCTCGTATATATAAGCTTGCGAGTAAAAAGCGTTTCTTGTAAATAAAATTCTTTTATGCTGTAAAAAAAATGATAAAAATTTTTTATAGCACGCCTCTATAACTACTAAAATGGTTTATGTACATTTTTATTGATTTTTATCTCAAATGCAACATGTTATATCATAAAATGTTTGGTTTAGGAAAAAAAATGGTCGTGTGTCTATATATATATATATACATATATATATATATATATATATACATATAAAGTTATTAAAGATAGAACTTTTATTTTAATGACACACACTGAAGAAATTCATTTTTATTACCCTTCATGCGCGCATACAATGTTGTGCTTTTGCATTTGTAAAACATATAGCCACCACCTTTACGACCATTAGACTGCGCACGAAAACATCTAGCTAATTAAGTGATAAATATTAATCATTATAGCTGTAATTACATTATACTTTATGTATATACGGTTGAAGTTTTAATTCATATTAATTATTACTATATACTTTCCCTGAGAATAATATAATAAATAAATATAGATCCTCTATACTGCATCTAATTATCGATAATTATATTTCTTTCGCTAACTTCAAACTAATTATAACCGCGAAATAATTAAATAATAACAATAATCATATGCGCTTACATAGATGCCGAACGCATAATTTTAATTACATAATTAAATATTACATATAATTATAAATTATATAGTATAAATGATAATAAAAACATCGTAGTGTGTGAGTTATAATTTATTTATAAAGGTTATTATTAAATAACAGAGAAATGAAAATCACGAATTAAATCATTTGTTAAAAAATATAAATATTTGGTGAAGCTGAAAAAATTTTGCAATACTAATATAACTGCCCTTATTTATAAACATAAGCACAAAATCTGATATTCAGAGTCAACACTAATGGCGCAATGTCATCGATAACATCAAATTCTAATAAGAAATTGAGGAAAAGAGTCACGCTTACTACATCATTCACAAACCCTAAACGTACAAAACTTTAAATCCTCCTAACCGAACCCCAACAACACAGCTACGAAACTTACTTTAAAATCTCTCTCTCTCTCTCTTTCTCGCCTCATCGTCTTCAAAATTTCCCTCAAATCGCCGTCCTTCCTCCACATATACCTACATTTCCTTCCCCTATTCGCCCCTCCACACTCATCCAATAAATTTCATGTCCCAAATCAAGGAAAACCTCTCTGCGTGCTCGCATGCGTGTATCGTGCAATTTCTATCGCGCACCTGTGGTGAAAGCGACGAGAGTGTGTGTGTGTGTGTATCTATATATGTGAAAATCCATATACACGAGAAGATTGTATTGAAATTAATTGTGCGTCGATAGTATAAAGGAAGAGGGGACGATTTTTTTTTCTGTATATAAAAAGAGAGGTAGTGAGGAATAATGAAATTGAAAGATTATATCGATAAGGAAAAATTTTAAGGCCGGAGGCGTGATACTATATACGCCGGTGAGTCTTTATTATATTGTGCGATTCCGCGCGCGCGTTATTGAATTGAATTGCCGGTTTGGGATTTGAACGAGTATATATCTGATATGCGAAGCAACCGAGAGTACGTCCGCTTTGAGTGGATAATAAAATGTGTCAGGGGGCGATGTGAGAGCTCGATAGATTAATAATTCTGAATATTATGTTGTATATTAAGGGTAAATTATCTGTGTGTGTATATGATTGATATTTGCATGAAAATACACTTTTTAAGGGCTTTTATTATAGGTTAATTTATTCGGTGGATTGTCAGGTTCATTATGTAGACTTCGTATATATAATTTCTCGAAAATGATATACAACAATCCTGGTTTTGTTTAAATAACGGAAAAGTGTCAATGTCATATACGGTTCACGCGTAAAATTTCATATATAAAATGATCGCAATTGAATACACGCAATAAAATAAAATTTAAAATATACAAAAACCTACACAAAAATGCAAACTTTCATATAATATCAACCCACAAACACATCATCTTCATATTTTCTTACTTCCAACCACTTTACCGTCCCCTAACAACCCAATTTCCCTCTCCCCCCCTCTCTCTCTCTCTATCACATACACATAATACCATCCACCCCCGTGAAAAACAGTCACTTCTCATCATCCCTCTGCTCTCTCTATACATGCGCTGCGCACTCTCGCTCGCAGAAAATTAAATTTCAACTCCTCTCGCGTCGCGAAACCCATATATATAAGCGAGAGACAATATTTCCGCGATGTTATCGATACGCGCGTGTTATACATGTACACACGTATATATACGCGTGCACGCACGCATACAAAGATATGGCCTCGCGGGCACTTTCCTCTCTCTCTCTCTCTCTCGCGACACTTTTTCCCCTATAGCTGCAGCCACGTGCGCGCGCGTGCGTGCGTGCCTGTGCAGTTTGACCTTGATTAAGGAAGAAACGGTTTATATCGGCAGTGCGCGCTGTTCAACTGGATTATAGCTAGATATATATATCGGATAAGTTGATTTGCGTATGACCTTTTTTTTGTTGTTTGTTTGATGTTGTGGCACGTGTGCGGTTATATGGGTTGGTATATATATATATATATGCTTCAGTGTGTTTATATATACGTATAGATATATCATAAAGTTGAGAGAAAGGCGCAAGGTGAGAGTTTATGGTATATACGCGGTGAGATGAGGTGGCGCTTTGTCGCTTCGATAACGCTTCGCTTTTGTTTACACTCGCGATAAGGTTATATGGGGGTTCGACTTGAAACTACCAACATTTTTTTTATGGATGAATATATCCCGATATGAATATATAATATATAAAACCATTGCTCGTGAGATTATCAAGATGCGATTGCGTAAGTATATAGCTATATAAAACATTCGATATAGTATAACTTTCACTCTCTCTTATATACCATTTCTTTTTAAAAATACGTCATTCCCTGTCAAAAAACCCGTATACGACGACAGCTACCGTCTATACATATATGACCGCATCTCAATCGTATAATATATATAGATATACCATCATCCGATTTTCTCGCGGACGACGGCACAGCGCGACGTGCCGGAAATAGCCTCCATATATACATACACATCCGGCCAATGTGACCATCTCATACCGCCCTTTCACATACCTATAACATACCAAAGCAATGAATGGCACGAAAGTATCTCAGGACACCAAGAATATAAATACACGTGTGTGTATGTTGTATTGTTATACGTTGAGTGCAAGTCGACTACGCGGAGGCGTCGTGTTAGAGAGGAAAAAGGGGGAGGGGAGGTGATCGAGCGAAAGTGATATAGCTTGGTGAGAGTTTGGAGTTTATTTGTATGTATATATGGAGAGTTGAGGGTGGATGCTGCTATTATTGATGTATAGGATACTGGCTGGAATTACGATGTTAGCCGTGTCTTCTAAACTTTGACGGAGAAGATCTATTTTGGGATCGCGCGCGATCGTGATACGGTGGTATTTAAGGATATGGTATCGGGTGGTTGTGTAAAGTTTATATATACCTATAGCTTTGGTTGGGTGCTGGAATTAAGTAAAACATGGGT
>JAWWEQ010015554.1:0-35464 GCA_035583055.1 Torymus tubicola | reverse complement strand
TATTATTTTTAACATAATTATTCGTTGATTAATTGTTAATTTTGATCCGAATTCATAATTAAATTAACGAAAATGATGGAAAAATAAACGAGAACAGGACTATTAGATAAGTCCAAGTTTCCGGCATAACGACATAACTTCATATACTTTTTCGAGTTTTTACGAAGGAGAAAATTCATAACCTGGTCATACCACCGGGTAAATATTTGTTTTAAATGTGTTAATTGATTAGTACAGTATATCGCGCCGAATCTCGTTTATTCCTATCTTACGAATAAGTCTACGAACATTGACACCCATTTTTCTCAGAAACGCAAAAAGTGGACTTACGTCGTTATGCCTGGAAGCTACAGACATATACACAAGCGGGTGCGGAAATTTATTTAAATTTATTAATCGATTTCGATTCCGAGAATCCGTCATTGAGAGAATCCGGTATATATTTCAACGGCGTTTTATTACTTAACGAATGCCGCCGATGTAGTGATCTGATAAACAGCCGCGTGTCTGCGTGTCTGCGTGTATTTGTATATATATATGAAGTACAACTTCCCCGATACCCATCCCAGTAACTTTTGTACTTCTTATAACAAACCGAACTGCTTATCAAAGACGCGAGAATTCCTATACGACATTCCCATATACATTCGTTGTTCCGCTCTCAAACTTCCCATCCAATCGTCGTAAAACGCGTACTTATGTAGTCGCGCGTTATACATTTCACATTCGCACGCGAAACGACAAGTCACAGAAACTTTTCTCTCATAATTCACTCGCAGCTATAAGTATAATATACCAGCATTGATCATCATATGTGTAAGTGCATGCATATATAACTAAAAGTATATACGCGAACATGCACGCGCGTGATCGGTAGGTAGTGACGCGCGTAATCGGTATGGGTTGGTTGTGATCGATCGACCGGGTTTCGTACTCCGGAGGTCCGGGAAAATTCGCCAGGGTATAATGTGTGGGCCACCGCTGTCTAGACCTCTGGGAATTTTTTCTTTTTTTCGAATTCTCCGCGATATATGGCTTTCACCGCTGGATTGTGTCGAAGGTTTTGTTGTTTTTGCGCGTGTGATTGATAGTTGGAATTAAAGAACTGACAAATAGAGATATAAATTAACCCGTTCGTTCGTAAAGTGTCGGTGGATTTTTTTTTTATTTACGGAAGTTGGAAAAATTACGTATATGTTTAATGTAGTTGTTCTTTTAATACCTGGTTTTGTGGGTAGTTTTTTTATGAATATTATTCATTAACATGCTGTCATATTAAAAACATTTATTATATATTTTTAATGAACAGCAAAAGAAAAGTTTGGTTGTTAATAATTAAATTACATAACTGTTTAAAAAATTACGAATATATCAAAACCCTGCCAGAAAGGGAATGGAAATCGTTGTTTTTTGCAAACATATATTAACAAAAAAAACACTATATTAATACAACCTTGAACACATTTTTTACATTCAAAATCGAAGTTTCAAAAATTAATAAAAAGTTGCATACATAACAAGATTCTGCAATGTGACAAACACCATGAAATCCAAAAATTTGCAAAACCCCCGCAAAAAAAAAGAAACTTTTCGAATCATCAAAACTGTAAAATCACGAGGTTCTTTTACATTCATCGTGTATATTTCACGCTCTCACAAAAAAAAAGTCTTCGCGTAAAACGACTTCATTCATCGACCACGGGCCACACAGATCGCGTTAAAACGCCGACCGCAAAGCAAAAAAAAAGCCACGTTGCGAACATAATCGTCAATCTCATCCCCACAACCGTAAAGAAAAAGAAAAAGAAACCAGAGGGACCCACGTACGACAAAGCTCGTCCCGCTAATCTCAAACCAATTACACGTGATCTCTCCCTCTTAACACCACCATCCATAACAGACATATACACAGACACAGACAGAGTCACGTGATGTCGCGCATACTACGTAATATATATATTTATATCATCGAAAGATACGATTCTCACGATTCTTATATTATAGGCATCTTGCCTACTATACCACTCTTTCTCCTCCACACGCGTGAATTATTGAAATGTCCTCTATCTTTCGTGCTCTTCTCCAATTTGCATAAAGTGCCGGAAGCCGTCGCGACAAGAGCCAATATCTGCAGTCGACCAACTACTGCTGCCTCCTCCCGCGTTTTTCCCTCGATAAAAGAAAATACGAGCGTGATATATATGTCGCGCACGCGAATACTCGTAGCGGGTTACATCTGTAATATACCTGTCTCTAATATATATACGCTGTGAGTGTAAAGGCGATATGCTCGCGTGTACGCAGGATGTGTGAGCGAGCCAAGTCGATTTGCGATGATTCCAGGTTGAGAGCTGAGAGTTATATGCGCGAGTGTTGGATGTTACTGAGCAGCGTTCGATACTTATGTCGTAGCATCTATACAAGTGGTGAATGTTTGTGGAGGTTTTTTAGGTGGCATTTTGTCAATGTGGATTTCGATGTGTGGTGTTTGGAATTGTGGGATAACGTTGGATAGAAAAGGAAGGATTGTAGTTTGCAAAATAAAACATTTTTACAACTACAACATTATGTAACCAAAAAAACTATTTTAAATCATTCATAATATTATCAACATTTGTATGCAAAAATTGGCAACGTTTATAAAATTTTTTTTAATTTAAATAAAACGTGTTTCATTGAATAAAATAAAGAATATATATATATAGATATATGAATACCTCCAAAATTATGATGAAATTAACACGCTATTCGCCTAGAGTACGATTCCTTCCTGAAGGTATCAAATTACAAACAGCGAATTTAGCCTGACGTGCAACTTTCCTTATAGAATTTCGTGGGACATAACGCGTAGATGAATGGCCGTGAATTCATGAATGAGCAGATATATTCATTCAAATAATTTTCGGTGAATTACTTTATTCAATTCTGAATCTACAAAAATCATTCGTTACGAACGATTATATTAAAAAAATAACTGTGTACATATAGAAAAAGAGATCTTTGTATTAAAAAAAATGTCATTATAACTATTAAAGAATCGACATTTGGATATGAACAAACAAATATTTCTTAGTAGTTAAAAAAAAATTCATTGACAGTTAAGAAACCACTCGTTTAAAATTGTTTCTTATATCAAACTCATAGTATTAACTATTAAGACACACTTGTTGGTCTGCGAAAAAGACATTAAAAAAAATGGCTTATTTCTACTAATATCACGAGATTGAACATACTGCCAATTATTTCTTAACAATAATTAAATTTTCGTTCATCACAAACACTACTCCTTTATATAGTATTTAAAAGCACAATTCATTACATCTACCGCGACATTTTTATTCTCTATGTATATCCATATACCAAGCGAAACACACAATATACCCACCATATCCTTAAAGAAAAAAAATTTAACTTTAACCCCTTATAGATTTACGATACGCCATGATTCCTCGTCACGCCAAAGTCAACACTATCCGCAAGTTCAAGGGAACCATATAACAACTCCCCGTATACACATACACACCTTCGACAAAAAAAAAAGAATCTCTCTCACTCTGTCTCAGCGCACTAACCTCAGCAGCCGGCGGCAGTCGTAAATATATATATACGCTTCACGAACCGCATCGAACCGCAACCACCTCCAGCATCATCATCCGCGTAGCAGCACCGCGTGGGAGTGTCTCTCCTTTAACTTCCTTACACACCGGTCTCGTACCGGGGTAGTATCTATAAACTTCACAACACGCGTTCGAATCAAAGTAAAAAAAAAAAAGAAAAAATCCAAGAGCTTTGCTGTGCTTTATCGTTCGTGCGCTTTATATATACTGCCGATATATATATGTTATAGAAGAAGCAACAACAGAGCAGTTGGTGAGCTCCTCTCTCCGCACTATACTGTCATTCTCTAACTCTCTTTCTCCACGTTGTTCGCCGCCCGGCCGGTCGGTCGGCTCCTCATTTCGCACGCAGTGACGCACTCAGGTGAGCCGGCAAGTTTTGTCGCATTGGTGCAACCGGGGGTCAGCCCATATAACTAACGCGAGTATATAGTATTCGCGTATTATACACACAACGACGACGACTTATATGTTCCCCTCTTTAGTCCTTTTTTTTCTTCTTCTTTTATTTCTTGTCGCTATGTCATCAGTATTACATTAAATGTGGTGGAGAGAGAGAGAGAGAGAGAGAGCGAATTTATTTTCGGCCCGACCTAGTTCGATGTTATATATGTGTGTGGGGGTATAGAAAGAGAGGTATTTACTTAATTTTGCATTCGCCCGTGTATGTGTGTGGTAGCAATTGCATTTGATATTTATAAATTCCTTACGTCAAAGAGGGATGGAGATGTGATACTAGGAGTGTGACGCGACGATGGTTATTAGTGCACGCGCACGGTTCGAGAAAGGTTTACGGCTTCCTTTGACGTGCAAGTCCGGATGTGCGTTGACGGAGGTTGTATATATGTATTGAAAATTTCGGTATAGAAATATATATATATATATAACATTTGTATAAACATCCACGTATTTTTCACCGAATTCAATGCCAAAAAAAATTGCATTTCTATATAATATCCGAATTATCAATATATCCCATGCTATAATTATTTTGAAAATTATTTCATTTAATACCATTAAGAAGTAAATTAAACGTATCATCCTACCACATCTCAATATAAACTATATAAATTAATTTCTCGCAATTCGCGCGTGATCGCGTAAACAACATTATATTTCCGTCTGCAGGCACACGCGCGTCGTGGTGCTATCCAATAAAGAAATCATCGTTACGTTAGGTTACTTCATCGAGCGTCGCATGCCTGATTATTAGCTCATATCGTTATCCAACCAGAGCATCATCCAACCCTTCTTCAAACCAACCAAAAAAGTAAAGTAAAACAACAAAAAAAAAGAAAAAATGTTAGCATTCGCAGAATCCCGTAAAACGTCGTGATGCGGCGGCGCGGCGATCGTCCCTCGGGATAATGAACCACGCGCGTCTCTAATTACGAGTCTCTCTCTCTCTCTCGTCGGTTTTGCGCATAAAATTAGCCTCTAATGAGCGCGCGCGCACCTGCCACGACATGGCGAAGGTATACTAGGATATCGCGTCGTAATATCGCGCGCGACGAGAAGAGAGACGCGTAAAATTATGCAAAGCGAGAAAGACTCACTCGGTCCGCGGAGCTATTATCCAATTAGGCCAATGCGTTAATTGACCGTGAACGACGAGCCGTAAATATATATTTATTCGATCTGTGCAAGGAAGAGAGAAGAAGAAGATATCGAGAGAGAGAGGGAGAAAAAAAAAGTTGTAGAGGATGGAAAATTAATGGGAATATTGGCGTATATCTCGATCTTCGGTTGCAAAGAGGGATGCACGCGCGTGCGCTCGAGAAGTGGAGGTGAGTGTATTACGGTTAATTAGATTTGTCATGAACGCGTGGGAAAAGAATAAATACGGTTACATGAGATTTAAATACATTACGGGTAGTATATATATTGCTTTGAATGACGCGCGTACCTTATGTGTGTGTGTGCAAATAATTAAAGTGCCGCGGTTCAAATAATACCTTAGCTGGTATATTAAAATATATATAAGCTTCGGATTATTTTCTTACAGAATATTTTATGGGAGGGTTTTAATTTTTTTTGTTTTTTTTTTGTTTCGAGTATATTATATATATTTATGTAAATATTAAATAAAGATAGAATCAGGAGAGTAACTGAAATTTTGCCATATATATATATAGGAGCTCAGTATAAGATTGAGAAATCAAATAGAATACGAAACTTGTTCATATCAGTAAAACACGTTTTTTATTGAGGTAATTTCAGATTACCTTTTTCGTTTTCTTATATATATATATATATATGTATACCAGCGGGATCGAATCTAGAAGTTCCGACTTGTCGTTATTATATAGCATAAGAAAAAAAGGAAATAAAGAAACTTTTAGACATCAATTAAATGGCCGTAAACAAAGATAAATGGATTTTTTCGGTAGGCCATTTGTGATCGTATTTTCATTGATATATAAGTAGTCGAAGGCGATTTTTTTCGAAATTTATGGTAAAACAACATAGATATATATATTGTGAACGATATAGCCTTTACGTCAAAAAAAAAAGAAAGAGAGAAGAAGTTTCGTGTGGTGTGAAAAAATTTGAAGAATTCGTTTAAACCTATGTAGAATTTGATTCCAGGAAAAGCATTTTTGTAGGTAAAGCAAGATATGATCATCGTCGAGGTAAGCAGTTTTGATGTCAACGCAACTATTCTACTCTACTATATACGCACGCGGAGATATGCGACCACGTGCCTCGTGTATAAGCGATTTAACTGTATTACGTGTTTCGTTCCTATATATTAATATATTTCACCATTTTAAAAATTACCTTTTTCCTTTTTTTTCTCCTTATCCTTCAAAATTTTCAAACTTCTACATAACTACTACTCCTTATACTTTCATTATACAGAAAACACACTATCATACAACTGTACCCGCAAACCCACACTTACCTCCTTCGCTCATAAACTTTGCACACCAAAACCAACACACACACATACACGTGCTAATTTCCTGTCAGCACGCAAGAGCAAGAGCAAGAGAGACACTTTCTCAACGCCCACGAAAAGCTCAACACGCTCGCTCGCGTTATAATCGATTGTACTCGCTATATATATACATATATATACACTGCTCTGCTCTGCACGGGTATATAACACGCGTATGTGTATACGAGTTAACAGCCTATTACCACAACGCTATTTGACTTTTACGGCGCGACGGACCTCCTCGTTACGCCTCGTCGCGTGATTTAACGGCGCCCTATAAGCGAGAAGAAACCAAGTGAGTATATATGACTTACGAGCCTGTGTGTCTACAATTATATATATACGAGGTTCTGGGTGAGTATAACGAATGGACGACGACGAGCCCTTCATGTGTATATGATGCGCTCTAGAGGTTTTAAAGATTAACCAGTTGAAGTAGGGATTTTTTGAAGACGAGGGTGAGTGGGATGATGATGATGTTGGAGGAAGGGATAGTTATGGTGGGTTGTAATTGATTGTCGGAGCTTATTAAGGGTATAATGGATGTTAGTACTGGCGTGGTGTGTAAATTGACGTGTATAGAATTATTGGGCGATATTGTTATGCTGATACGATGAAGAAGATGTTTCGAATATTAGTAGATACTGGAAGTATGGAGAATTATTTTTAAAAAGTAGAAGGTCGATTATAATTGACATGCAACTACGCTTTGGTAGTTTGAAAAAGAAAATGTTTCGTCGTTTTTTTCTAAAATAAAAGAAAAATAAGCAAGCAATTATAATATTTTAGCATTTAAAAATATTTCCAAATCCTTCGTACACTACAACGGAAAATTACCTAAACCACTCTACCACGCCTCTTCTATTATACAAAATTTCATTAGAATTCTGTAATGAATTTAATTACATTGAATAACAGAAGCATTTCGTAAATTATTGGAATTTTCGTAATAACATCGGAATCGCGATCCAAGGTGTCAACTAATTTACAGTGTTCATTGGATATGTACAAGATTTTAAAACAAAAAAAAAACCCGAAAGTCGTTAGCCGAAAGAACACGATATATATATATGAGGCTGCGCTAATGCTTACAGGAAACTAATTTACGTCTCGTCCAGCAATTTTATTACAACATTTAGCGGTAATAATTATAATCAAATTTATATTAAGTGTTTCTTATTTTCTTTTTTTCATCTTTAGCGACAGACACATCGCATTATGCGGCTACGACGCGACGACGACGACGGCGGCGGCGGCACGAAAGTGAATTTTAATTTTTTCCTATATATATATAGACAGACACGCACACGCGCCCGTTACAATTTATAGTATCATTAACTCCGATAATGTCAATCTAATTTATTAGCCTCGATTATATCGACGATTTTCAAAAATATTGCATAAAAGTGAAACTCAATTAAGACCTTACCTTACCCACACACAGACATCAGACATACCGTAGACTCATCTTTTTTTTTTCTTTTTTTTTCTTCTCAAAACACATGCGCGATGAATTTGAATAATTCTTATAACCTTATGCTCTCTCAACTTTTCTCGCTATACGCATGCTCGTTTGCTATAAGAGCAAGAGAGAAAGAAGACACAGGGAATCTGTATATATGTATATTGTATGGATACAATGCACGAGGGAATATTCATGAAGGAATCCGCGAATTGGGCAGGTTTCCACTCGGCCCCCCAAGTTCACAGATAAGATAAGATGTATATATATGTATACGCGAGAGCAACGCGCGCGGGAAAAAAAGAGAAAGCCAAATGACGCGTGATGTGGTGGTTGTGTCTCGTCTTCTTATATATATATATATATACCTCGTCGGGGCCACGTGCCGATGGCCATTCACGCAGACGATTACTATACGCTGATACATGTCTGATGTGGTATAGTGGTAGTTGTTGTAAGAGCAACACACGCGTGTGTATTAATGAGAAGATTTTGATATGAAAAAACGAACAATTATAGTAGTGCAGTGATGAACAATTAATAGTGCATATGTATATAGATTTGTTATAATATAAACGTTTTTCAACGGTTATCGCACTATTGAGAAATATTATATTTTCAAAGCGTTCCGTTTCATTATGAAATGTAATAGGTAATAAGATTTATGATCGTTCCAACATTTAAAATAAAGTCATAAATTTGATTTATTCGATTCGCCTCTAATGATTAATTTTATACCAGAAATTGCGCGAATTTTTTTTCCCCTCCCTCCATCCCCTTTCGTATACAAGAAAATTTAAAGAGATAATTGAATCTGTAAACAAGTTATTTATCATTGGCCATACTGATTAATTAGGTAACCGGTATAAAGTTAATTGCCGCACACGTATGTTTATTATGTTTAAAAAACTACTTCTAAACTCTTCCACGGCTTTTACACACACATTAATTACTTTTAATAGTTATATATATGAATATATATATGCATTTGATAAATTATGATCATTTGATAATTCACGCCTCTTACATGATCCCCCCTCCTCCCATCGTAGATACGTCTGCTACATTAATGTTGCATTTTTCGTTAACTCCTCCTTCCGCGATATTAACATTCCATATAACAATGCGAATAAAACAACGCGTTTCGATTAAAATTATACAGTTACACCGCTTTCCTATATATATATATATATATATAATAAAACAAATTCTAACCCTGAAACAACCCGCCTATATTACCAAAACGCATCCTCACATATATAAAATTAACCTCGCACCAAAGTCGTCAGACAGTTACGAATACCATTACATTAGCATTTTTCATCGCGGGCGATTCCTGCGTCCTGATTATAACTTCATCCCCGTTCATTCTATACCAAGAACCGAATACGCTATGACGCAAAGACAAACGTCCCATGAAATATATTGCACGGCATATATACATCTTCTTTATCTCGAATTATTGATGAAACTGTAGCGCAGTTTATATATACATACACAGTATCAAAGCTTGGGGATCACGAATAAATGGAAGCGTCACGGTTAAAGACACCCGCGCACGAAGCGTTGATCGGTATTAATAGTACATAGTCGGTGTAGCGAGTTACTTATATAGTTATATTGCGAATGTATAATGTATATATATCGAGATAATCTCTCGCGATGAATTGGCGGACTGTCCATGCGCTAATGAAAATTAATAAATATTTACGGTTATTGTCGTTAGCATATCGTTAATTTAACAGAGTATATACCAACGTGTAGATTACGTCCGTCTCGCTCGGAATACTCATTAATATTATCGTTAGCTATACGTATAGGTATATATATCCATATTATATTTTCAGTATATCGGTTTGTCCCTTTAATTTCATTGCAATTGTGTTAAAGTTTTTGCGACAGGTATAAAAGTTACATATATCATAACTGACAATTTATTTCTATATATACATACACGTTTAAATTGTACATACGCAGGTATTCCATAAATACAATTCTACGATTCCCTTAAATCACAACCCATTGATTTCAACCACCGTTGCGAATAACGACTCCGTCACATAAGTTTCCTAAAATAATGACCATTATATATATATATATATATATATATATATATATACCCAGCTTGTATTTATATACCATCTTTTACATCGTTTATTTCTAAATGACGTCAGTACACAAACCAAATGACACGAATGAATCTTATACTCTTCAAAGACCTCCAACGACTGTACAAAACTCTTCAAAGCAAAG
The DNA here is from genome assembly GCA_035583055.1 of Torymus tubicola. NCBI lineage: Eukaryota > Metazoa > Arthropoda > Insecta > Hymenoptera > Torymidae > Torymus > Torymus tubicola. The sequence continues at coordinate 25,191 of JAWWEQ010015554.1, read as the reverse complement.
CGCACTACATACACACACACACACACACACACTCCCAAAACAAAACCTTCCCTTCTCCTTTTCTCTTTTGTCACCTTACACCCTGGTGATAAACCTCACGCTTGATTTTTACGACTGGCGCGGCCCTCATTGTTCATAGAATCAATGCTTATACTTATATGCGTACCTCTCTCAAACACACACACACACACACACACACAAGTCAATAATTCGAAACCCTTTAACAAAAGGCAACCAAAAACGGACCCTAAATATATATACGAAGTTATACGACTTAACGTTATATACGCGTACTGTGCGCGTGTAAATTTGAATAACAAGTATTATACCTATACATACATATACGAGACGGGAGACACGAGATGAAGATATGGTACGCGGCGAGCGCGAATGGCGCTGAGAATGCTTGATTTCTAGGAGTAGGAGAAGTAGGAGGAGGAGGCGTGAATGTATATATATAGTCCTATACACTCGATGTATATATATATCTATATATTCTGCAAGTGTTCGCCCCCGCCTGCGCGCGGATCGTTCGATCGGCAAGCCAACCAATCGATCGATCTTGACGCGCGCGACTGCCTCTCTCGCTTAACTGCGGTGAGTGTGGTATGGTGCGCGCGCACCGGTTAGATATGTATATATAAGTAGGTATATGTATATGAGGAGTGCGATGAGGGGGATTAAGAGATTGCATATGGGATAGGGTATATATAGAGTGAGCGTGTATATATGCGGTGTGTTGGAGGTTTTAGCGAGGTTTCTGGTGAAAGTATCGTACGATTGGTTAGATTTTTTTTTTTAAGGATTGTTGTTGAATGTGATTTGTAAATAATTGGATTAGGTGGTTATATAGTTGTTCTTCAGTTTTCTAGGTCATATATATAGATTATAAATGTATTTTTATGAATCGGTCGTTCATTTTTGTAAGGAAAAAATATCAAAAGATTTTAGAGCATTGTTGTTATTTTTATAATAATTTAGTGATTTATTATAAAGTATACTAATTAAATATGGCAGTAAAAGATGTATACTAAACGGTTTAATCATCGACTATAAATTGTATCTGCGGTAAATACTCGAAGATAAACGTTAATGTACGTTAACATATGTGATCGCATCTAATTGCATGCAATCCGATATGTGTATATATATATATATATCATTTAATTTTCGGATCATACTATACGCGCACGTCCGCGTTTATGATTATATAAAATATACATATTCATATACATACTCATACACATAGATATTTATGTATGCCTTTTCACGTTATAAAGTATGCGAGTGTCTCGAAGTAAGTGAATTTACATGAGCGGGTAATCAAATTTGGCACGCCGTTATTTAATTACTTATGGATATATCATATCAAGTCTGATCGTACTTTCTTATTGCACTCGCACCGCGCGGGTACATTGCGAAAACTCTGATTGAACGTAAAGGACGTTGGTTCTTAATTATTTCAACAAAATTTTTTTTTTCTTCAATATTTGGTAATAACTCATTGACGTTGATGTTATTAAAATTTTGCATAACTAGTCAGTTGAAATGCGCGTTCAGCGCGTATTATTAATTTTTGTTCACCGCATATATACTACTGCGATTTTTAAAATTTTAATATAAATATTGCAGTAATAACAGAGCTTGTACTACTTTGTATACCTGTAATGTCGTTTTGCATATAGCTCAGAAGATTAACCGGGATACTTGATTGATCTTTCAAAACTTATATGCGTGATAAGAAAATCGACAGATCAGGTGCCTCACCTGCAACACACAAAAAAAATACATGGTTATATAAACAATATATTTACTACCTATATACATTATAAATTACATATAACTATATCTGTATCATATTTTTCACTAAATAATTCAAATAAACCACAAATTCATAAGCATAAAACACAGTCGACAAGTATATTAATCCTTGTTTTCATAACAGTGGAATTAAAAGATTATATCCCTGATTTTAAAATACCCATTCAGTAACAAAATCCACGTATAACATTTCATCATAAAAAAAGAACAAAACACACGCTATATTACAAATACCACCATTCACTATATATACACACATCGACGAGTACCCCTCGCCATATCGACAGTACAGCAATTCTAATAAATCACGATATACATGACAATGTACATTGTTACAGACCACAAACCAATATCGAATACAACAATTATTATATATACACCTTTATCCCATACAACGAAACTATTTCTTTGATTTAAAATCACGCCCGCGCGCGTTCGCTCGCTTACACACACTATATATACACACTCCACTCACTTCATAAACCACGCAAGTAATATTCGCGACTACGACCATAAAGGTGCAGTAGCAGCAGGCAAGCAGCATCGCACCCCCTTCGACGAAAGCTGTGTCTCTCCTATAGCAAACGCACTTGCACACACACAGAGTAAGAGGAAAAAAAAAAGTTTAACGGTCGTATAAAAGTTACGTTGAACGTCCCCTATATACTGCTGTCGTCGACGACTACGACTACAACGTTTTATAGCCACTTTATTACGCATTGTTTGGCATAAAACCAAAAGTTGGAACAATGTGTGTGTGTGTACGCGCGCTTGGTGATATCTGTGTTTTGCCTCTCTCTCTCTCTCTCTCTTGCCAATGCGTGTGTAAACGCGACATTATAAAAGCACTCGTCGTCGTTGTCTACTACGTCGTCGCTTATACATCGCGACGAGAAATTGCTTGGCGCCTCCAAAGAGTTGTTATGATCCCTCCCCCTCTCGACGTGTGTGTGTGTGAGACTGTAAAACATCGCATGGCTCGGAATGTGAAAAGGCGCGAAAGTCGTAAATCGAAAGGGGCGCGTACGAGTGCAGCAGTAAGCAACGATGAATTGTGTTCGGTTCTTGAAAGGCGTGTATATATATATATATATATATATATATATGTATAAGTATCGGATACATTCATGTGACGATGACTTTTTATAGAGCGATGGTTTATTGTTGCTGATGATGCTCTTTTGTTTAGTAGTAGTAGCATTGTAATATAGGTTGTTTATAAGTGGAAAATGTTGTTACGGTATATAAGCGCGAGAACTGCGCGTTTTCGCAAACATGTATACACTCTATTGATTCGCAGTTATGCCATGATGTAGCAGGAAAAAGGAGGAATAAATTACACGTCTGAACTTTATTATTACCTTTTACGATCTATTATGTCTCGAGGTAGCATGAGTAAGACATCAACAATCGTAGCAAACAACAACTATTTTCAATCGGTTGAAAAAGATGTAATAATTTTGTTGTCGCGTAAGATATAACATAATTTGTAATAATATTATGCGAACTGAATAATAATAATTATATACGTAAAAGTGCACATATAATAACGACTGTTAATAAATAATTTTTATGGTTGTCGCATTTTCATGCGTGTATGACATAAGCTGTAAATCAAACGAAATATTTCCTTTCGATCATTCCTATAAAGAAATGTAATAAAGCTTTAATGCATATTTTCTATACGCATATTTATATTTTCCTTGAACACTAAATTTGCTACATCGCAACCAAATCTATAAAAATTCACACCACTCTTACACTATATATCACGTTATAGAAAAAAAAATTTGTTTACCGCGCACAGAGAGGATCGAAAAACCCAATCCAGAACTCTCGTAAAATCTTTCGAAATTCACGTGCTATTTAAACACCTCTCGTTGCTCTCATATACGCGCGTGGAGAGATGACAAGAAACCGCGTCGGTGAAAATAAAAGACGCGCTAACGTGCTTTTTATCGCGCGACCGCGCGCGTTATAATCCCTCGGTGATTTATTTGACAACGTGGTTGACGCCGGTCGAAATAAAAAGAAAGAAAAAGATTTGCGCACGTGTTTATAACCGAAAACGCGGAGCAATTAAATAACAATTTCACGGGTTAATCGCGAGTAGACCACATATATGTGCGTATAAAGGATCTTTTCGGCATGGAATATATATATATAACCTTAATCTAATTAAGGATGCGTGACGCACCCTTTCGCGTAGTATACACGCGGGCGTATAAAAATATTATGTCAGCTATGTGATTTTTAGTTTGACGGCCTCGTCGTCGTTTTTTCGCGCATATTATATCTATACTCGCGGTCAAGATGACTGTAGCCTGCGCACGTGTGTGGTTCCGTTTATATATATTTTCGGGGTTCGAAAACAATTTTACGACTTTTTTTTCCTTTTCTTTAACGCACGCGCTACACACGCAGCTTATGTTAATACTTTAATCCATCTTCGAGAATTATGGATGGAAGAGGTTATATAGAGAAGCGAAGGAAATTCACATATATATTTTTCGTAAAATCACGTAAATCTCGGTTAAAATTTTCTGTTTACATTTAGAAGAAAGTTATAATCTGTTTTAATGGCCTTCCGGTAATAAAACAGCTTTAATATATATATATATATATAGTGGCGAAGCTTTTTGAAGGATTTTTCCATTTTTATAATAGTTAGATAATAAACATTTTTATTATCACACTATAATATTCTTCTCTATAAATTTACATGCTCGTGCATAGATTTCGTTATTATCGTCACGTAAAAATATTAAACTCCCTCGCTTTGCAATTTTTTCGGCTTCACTTTGCATATATCCATTATACTCGGTAATTAGCAAATTCCATTCTACTGTATACAGTCGACAGATCGACTTTACGGCTCGGCACCCTTTAACGCTAATTTTTTAATTTCCCGGATGTCGCTCCAAATGATACGCAATTCAAACGCGGCTGTCAGGTGAAATCGGTAGTGGAGCGGTTCTGCTGACATCGCTGCGAATCTTTCATTAATCCGAAGGGTTCACAAAGGAATGTATATAAGTAGATTTGGTAATCGGATATGTGTCTTGCAAACGGAACGAATCACGTGCGGTTTTAGGTCTGATTAAGAATTGCGCGCGGTGCAAATTGGACTGACCAGCTTGTATATAATTCTGATTATATTAAAATGATTATCGGTAATTATATACCGTTTACAAAGTACTTTTTTTACACATAATATGTCGTATTAACGACTATACAGCAGCTATCATTTTTTTTTACCTCCCATCAATTACATTTTTCGTTCCCCGTCGTTAACGGATTAACGCCAAATATAGCCATTCAATGCGACTGCAAAGTATTTTTCAAAGGTATTAACAACTTTTTTTTACCCCTTTGCAAGCTGCGGTAAATATATATATACATACATATATAGTGTTAAAGATACAACACACTTCTCTGGCAAGGCCGTAAAGGTATCTTGGGTTGAAATACGCCATTGGGAAAAAGCGTTTTATGAGATGTAAGATTATCTGATAATAGAAACATTACCAGCGTGTCAATATGAATCAGCAGGCAGAAACGTTCCAACGGTACGCGTACTTGAAGGATATGAGAAAAAGAAAAATAGTAAACGAAAGTAGAAAGTTCGCGAGCGCGTAATTAAATATATACGCGTTGATATACAAGGTTTTAAAGGCGATCGGGTATGACGATAAGAATTTTTCGCCCGACACTTATATACAAATTAGCGGTAAACTTAAGCCAATCGGCAATTGATCTTATATTATATTTACGCGGCGTTTCGCCTTGTATACTTTGGTTAAATCCGTCACAGACGTGTCCATCGAAATCAGATTTAAATCCGTGTAATAATAATAATAATAAGGAGAATGTAAGAACCCATATAAGATTATTTTCACACCATTTACTTTACTCTCGCACATGGTATGTATACACGCAACGTATCGTACAAGAATATCTGAAGTAAACTAACCAGAATAACCATATAAGTAATAAATCTTTGAAAATCGTTTTCATGCAATTTTTTTGTATACTTCGAAATATTACTCTATCATACAATCAAGAGATAAAGTGATGAGGTGTCCTTCTTTTTAATAGATTTTCTTGAAATAACGCATCTATCTCTACTTTTTCATTCAATATTCTCCTATTCTCGTATAAAAAATCTGCAGATATACATCTGGAACGAATCCACCAGAATTCATGCAGAAAATATTTCTCATTTGTACAATAAAAATAATTTATATTTTCTAAAATATTCAAAAGTCAAAGTAGATGCTTAAAACGCCCGGCTATCAACATTCGCTTGATAACAGCCATTATACTGGGCGTTTTCCTCACCTACTTCTATTTTTATCATACTAGTTTTAGGAAAAATGATTCCAGAGTGAGAAGAATAATTTCATTGGTACCTCGTAAATTTTGCTAACATTTCCCTGGTAGAATTAGTCTATTAAAAATGGGAAGGAAAACAGAAACTGGCCATAGGAAATGACTAAATACTAGACAGTTGTGTAACGCTTTTTTCTATCAACTTCCCCATTTTATGGAATGGCCCTAACCTGAAAATCTTTACATTAAAATTACATAACAATTTAATTATATATTTGATAATTTATGCTCTTAACAGAAAGTTTACTGGAATATAAACAAAATTTAGTAGTCTTTGTACTATTTACAGCTTTACTCTAGAATATACAAACCAAAATCGTTATTTTGACACGTGACTCTATCTCTTTTACTCATCGCCATAACGAATCGCTTGTAACTATATTTATAATGGCTTGGTCGACTAGCTATTTTAACTAGCATTAAAATGCCAAATTAATAGATAGTACAAAATTGTGACCATCTTTGCGGCCAATAAATGTGAAAAATAGGTTAAAAAATCGTTACATTTATGGAAGAAAACTGGAATCCATTTTTTTTCCCATTTTGAATCAAACTAGCCATTTACTGCTCAAAAAATGATTTCAATCTCCACCAGGATTATAACGATCAATTTACATTATTGTAACAATTTATTGTAAAACTCCAGTCATAATATAATCCAAACCATTTAATTCAATCAACACCCCCAACCTACCCCTTTCCTTATACACCCTTAACAAATCAATCTTTACCACCACACCAACAAAAACTCAACAACCAACCGAATCCTTCAAAATAATTATCCATCTTATACGCCACCACACACACGCTTCTATTTTCCAAATCCAATTCCCTCTTCCACGTCCATATATAAGACAACGTCTCCACGCATATATATACGTATATATAATTAAAAGCGAAAGTTTCACGACGCGTGGCAATAAAGTAATCAGCTTAAAGAGTCTCGCGGGTGCGATATATAATGGCGCGTGAAAGCCACGCGCGCAACGACAGCGGCAAGAGCTTTGCCGTCACGCTCACACGACAATGTAACGTATGGGTTGCGGCACGTGCGCGTATATATAAGCGACGGACTGCAAAGCGACGCGAGAGGCTCGCGCAGTGTGTGACGAGTGAAGTTTTAGTCGAACACATGTGTGTATGTATGAGGATAGGAATGTGTTTTCGACGGTAGTGTGCGCTGGTATATGGTATGGTATACGGATATGTTGGGAGACGGCGATTGTTGTGTAGAGGGTGGGTGGTGAGAAATTTTAGAATATATAGTGGGTGTTAGTAATCGAAATGGTGTGTATGGTAGGTTGGAAAATCTTGGAAAGATGTTAGTTTAGTTTATTAAAACTTTATGGGTTAAACAAAACACCTGGATATTTTTATAAGCTATTGGATTGATGGCATTGTTACATAATCGTTTCCTATTTCGTTTAGCTAATTTCACATGGCGTGTAATGAAAAATAATTGCCTTTTCCATTTTTCTAACTTCTTTTTTTTTACATTGGTAACTGCATAATTATTTGAAATATGTTTCGAATTGAATTTTATATTGAATAAAGAAAAAGTTTAAGTCATTTTCTTTATATACATGCGTGAGAAAGTTGCAATAAATAAATAAATGTATATATATATTTTTTGACGCAATCAATTCACTGTTATTCTCTACTGTTACAAATATACTCGCACTAATGAATAATTTCCTCTAGAATAAATTTAAATAGAATAGCGATTATTGAAATACATGTTACAAAATGTGAGAAAATATTTCATCCTTTTGATATTCTTATGCAAAGCCGCTGCGGCGTGCAATATGAAATCGCATATATACATATGGCGCCGCGAAATATTTCAATGGTATAATACAAATGCATCGAACGATTAATCACGGTCATCTCGCGGCTGCTATTATAGTGCACTCGCACACACGTATTATATACTTTGTATGAGATTGAATGGTAAATAATATATGAGTATTAGCATGCACGATGAGTTAGTGAATTAAATTGTTTATTTAAAATAGCAAGTTATTTATGCGACGGTGTAATGGGAGCAATTGACATGGAAGATGAATTATCGATCGTTTCACGTTACATTATTCACTTGTATCATTTACATAAAAGTAATCGATATAGTGTCGTTTATATACCCTGATGGTCCAGAAATTTTCAAAATTTTTCCATTGTTAGATCAAACGTGGTACATATATATTGGCGTATCATAATTGACCAAGTATAGACTTGATAATCTTATTCTTTTGTAATTATATCGGTTATTTCATCATTCATATACAATTACATTTTTTTGAATATTATCTAAAAAACAGCCTGCCAATAAAATTGATGTATAGCAAAAGTACACTTAAACTAGCATTCTTCCGCCAAAAAACAAAAAAACCTAGCAATGCAATAATATAAACAAAAACAAAAATTCTTCCTCTTCGAATAAGATTAATCACTTTGATGTTATTCTACTCCACCTCGGAGATATACATATAAAGCTACACCGAAACTATGCAAAACGTATAACCAACGTCTCTTCCTTCTACGCATATCAATCTCTTTTTCCCCAACAAAGATAAACGCAAAGAAACGTACCGCCGCATAAAGTAAAATCAATTCCTCGATCTACTTTCCCGATATAAAAAAACCAACAACAACAACGTCAACAACGCCTAACCCAACTGATTAGACTTACCCGTATATATATATATAAAAAAAATAACCATACACACGAGAATCGCTTTTGATCAGGCGCTCGCTCGCTCGCGGTAGCTCATGGAAGGATCAGAGCATGTCGGTCTACGTGTGCGGCAATCGCTCAATCCCCTCGTATAATCGTTTCAGTATCGCGACTCGCGCCGTAAACGTAAACCTCTGCATATATATACATATGGCGATTGCTCAAATGCTGCTGCCAGTGGCTGCCGGTGCATATACATATACATATATAGCCTCTCCTACATATATATATATAATATCTCCTTGCGATAATAAGCCGCGAGAATGTGCAGACACACGGCGCCACTGATGCAAATCGCGTACGCAGACATCATACCTTTTTTTTTCTCCCTCTCTCTCTCTCTCTCTCTCTCCACAACTCCTTTTTAACGCGTAAAGCCGGGTGTATGTATGTGTGTGTGTATAGGAGTACGTATACGATTGATTTTTCACGGTACGTATATATACGAACATGAGGCTTATAAATACGACGCGTAAGGTGTAAGTCGCTCGTGTGTATATGTGTGTGGTGTTGTTTTTTTTTTTTGGTTTAGTGGCAGGCGAGTGAAGTGAGTGAGAGAGAGAAGGTGTACAGTTAGTTAATATTTTATAAGTTTACGTAAACTGCGCGGCTGATGCTTAGAGATAAAGATTTTTACGGGCTCTTAAACGTTCTCTCGAAGTGAGAGATTTCGCTCGTTATTACGACCGCCATACGCTCATATATGCGCGAATTCCAACTCTCCTATTGCCGACGTGCAAATGAAATTTTAAGATGCTGAATGTGAAAAGTTTAGAACGAGAGTTTTATATATAATTAGTAGGTTTTGAAATCGTTGTGAGAAAATAGAAATTCGTCATGTGTTAATGATATTTTTATGGTTTATTATTAAAATATATACCTTAATGAGAAAATATACAGCAAATAATATTTCCTGGGTATACCTATGAGAAAACAACTCTCTTAATTACTGACAGTACATTATAATATAAATATTTATTCTTATAAAGATCATCTTTACATTCATTATTCAATAAAAAACCACACATTTTACATATTAATATCAAAACCCCATTTTCAACAACACCGCGGTACGTTCAAAGCCACACAGTTTCCAGACGACGAGCAACATCGCGATATTATATATTAGGTACAAGCGAACTATCGGTCTCGTATGTGTATATATACATGTATGTCACGCCCGGCTTGCATCGTAGACTTGCTAGTCGCGTGTAAATCAAAGTCGCGCACTGTCGTGTATATATACGTATAGCAGCGACCATAGAGTACACATAGCGGCAATTAGCGCTCACTTTAGTGCACGACTGCAGTCGACTTTGTCGTACGTATATGTGCGACGGTGCAGGCTTTGTCGGGGATTTCGAAGTTATATATACGAATGGGGGTTTGGATTTACGAGGATTGGTTGTCGTTTGGAAAAAAAATGTGTGTATATGTGGTTTGATTTGGTTCATGACAAAATTGAAAATGTGTATTGTTATATTGATTTTTTTTTTTTTTTTTTGTTAACGATTTCAGTGCTGATAGTTATATACGTTGTAAATGAATAATTATAGATATTTTATTTTTCAATCAATTTTTTCTAAAATTACAATACTTTCACAATGCCAACGCGGCCAACGTGGCGCTTAAAACAAACCCGCGTCAACTGGTGCATTGTTGATACGAATGAATTATTACGGAATTATACGCGTTGTAATTACACTCGATATATATATCACATGGAAAATGTTCGCAACTGGTAGCAACACGTTGATTTTTTTTTATCACACTGCAAGTAATATCGCATTCTCGTGTCATATTCTTGTTTTTTCAGGTCGGCAAAAATGTGGAGAGCCGCCGTGGAGCCGCCAACAATCGCTACATATATATCGACTTGTCGGCGCGTCGATCGCATATATATATATACAAAAACTTGGCGTTCATTATCAATCGATAAAACGATCAACCCCGCGCGTGATTAATGAACTTCGCAATCAATTAATAATTGTCACGCACTATTTACCTGTGAGAATAAGAAACGCTCGCGAAAAATGGAAAACATCGCGATCGTTTTAATTGAAAAATACCAGTGATTTCATGCAAAATTCATATGGGCTCCACGCGTATATGCGGCGACATATACGTATATACCGCAGACGATACAAAAAAAAGGTGTCGGTGAATCTAATAATTTCTTGTTTGATTAAACGTTTTGTGGTAATGCGAAAATGAGTATGTACACTAGTTAGCACATTATTAGAGCGATTTTTTTCTAATTGTTTTTGTCAAGTTTTTTTTTTATCGTGCGATGATTTAAACACTTATATTACAACCAAAAACTATACATTTTTCTTTTAGAACTCATTCAAAAGTGCAAACAGCATTTAAATTTTAAAATAATAACTCGAACGACATGATAAAATTTTCTCAATATACATTTAAACTTGAAAAATGAATATATACTAACGTATAAACTATATATCAAAGTTATATACACCAACATCTTGTTATTATACCAACAGAACCATCAAACAAGTTTTTTCCACGTCTAGTCGCTTTCATGCGAGCGATCAGGAAAAAAGTCACCCGACAATATAATAAAAATCCACGTTAATTCAAATCCATACATTTTTTATACACAAATGTCCACCGCACGTCGCGACACTCATTACACACCAGTCGCATAGCCATATATATATAAAAAAAATCTTGCGATCTCTACAATATTCGATCGCAAAAAGATAACAGAACTAATAGCATATTGTACTACTACTCCACGCAGTTGGCGCTATGTATATATAAGCAATCCAGTCATAAAACATAAAAGGAGCTTACTACCGCCGTCCGGTAGCGCCGTGCCGCCGACGCCGCGTTACACTGGCGCCTATATAAGTCCTTATCTCACACACACACACATATATATAGGTATAAAACACTTATATACGCGCGGGAGCCGCCCATGTCACACTACGGATTCGAATATAACCATACGTGACAGGTATAGAAGTCGTGTTTATGTATATATGAATATATGTTAGTTTCTTTTTTTTTTTTTTTTTTTGGGAACGTTTTTTTTTATACGCGTAGTATATAAGTGATATAGGCGAGAGATAAAACGTACGGCGGCGGCATGAGTGGCAGATCGGAGGCGCCATTTCATTGGGCGGTCTGTGCTATATATCTCTCTCTCTCTCTCTTTCTGCGCGCGTATACGCGACTGGCGTTTTTATATACCTATGCGCGACGGTTGGCGCATATATATATTGGCGACGGCAGCGGTGGCACTGCGGTTTATTTAATTAGTTTATACGTATAGAGTGAGAGAGAGAGAGAGACTTGTTTGTCAGACACACACGTGGTTCTGAATGGTTATATGTGAGTCAATGGTTCGATATCTGCATGTTCGCGTGTAGGAAAATTGCTATGCAGTGGAAATTCACTGGAATATGTGCGTGTAACTCTATATGCTTTTATACATATATAGTTAGGTGCAATTATTATATTTTCAAAAATTTTCTTTTGGGCGAATATAAACTTGAATAAAATTGTGTATATATACAGATTCGAATAAGAATAGATAAGAAAATTTCTGTATCTTTATCTCGAAGAACCACACATCTACATATATATATACTAGTATGTTTATATTGTACTTTCCTGGGTTGGCGCATGGAAAATAAAAAGCGTACGAGTCTTCACCCTTATATTATCAGTGCTATACAGCAGCTCTCGCATAAAATATCAATTTCCCTGCACTTATCTGTACAAGCGAATTAAATCGAAGCATGAAAAGAAAAAAAAACTATATATATAAGCGTGAACGCGTCGTGTTTTACATTCGGTAGTACCAGAGAAGATAAGTGGTTGTAAACGATCGCGACGAAACTTTCCGTGTGCTACTCCTCGATCTCTAAGCGTAAATGCGATGTATACGTACATATACACGCATGAGCCGCGTAAAGGATCCGTAACGTAAAAAGCCCGGAAAACATTCGAAAGCTTTTACCGAACGCGTATTATACGCGGTGTGTGTACTATCAAGAAGCAATCGCAGATGTATACCAATAATTCTAGAAGGATTGAAATAATTTTATGAATTTATAGATATGTATGTTTATATATAATGAAACTATCTGTTGTAAGTACACTTGTAAGCTAGTAATCGGATCAATGCTTTTTTTTGTTTCTTTCTATATTAATATATATGTTTAACTCGAAAGTTTTAGTTTTCCGTTAGCCTCGATGAGTCAGTATGAGCGGTATTATAGGCTGAGTGTGTAATGGATGTATGTATATAAGGAAATTGATGGAAAAAGAAGGAAATTAAATTGTCGGTATGTATATAATAATAAATGTTGTTATGGGTTTGGCACGATAATGGAATACCGTCCTTAAACCGCATTTTACTTCCGTACTAACAAGATTATATATACGGATATTTACTTAATAAGTAACATTTTATTATTAGTATAGCCGTTTTTAGAGATCAATAAAACATCTATATACAAATGATCTCACTCGTTTTAGTTTATATCTATATACACAAATGTGAAGCAAATGTGACATCAATCTTTTACAATTTAAAGTTAATCATTTAATGTGTTTTTTTCTAAATGTTTTTATTTTTCTGTTTCTTTTTTCGCCTATATTAGGCGACTTTAGTGTCGTAAACAAAGTCAAAATTTACATTTTATCGATAATTATCAATATTATGCATCACGGACTAAAAAAAACTTAAAAATATGTAGGCAATATATAACAAATGCCACATCATACATATATTCATTTTATTCTACATTATATTCTCATAGAAACCATATAAGCTGCTAATAATATTCTCACAAATTCCACACGCGAAAGCCTAAAATAAACACCTTCGAAAAATTTCAAATTTACATCCAAGTAAGTAGCATAAAGTATACGTTTAATCAATCCCACCATATATATATATACTGTTAAACGACTAAATATTAAGCACAATCAAATTGTCATAAATATATAAGGAAAATCTCTCAGCTCTCGGTCACCGCTACCCCGCCATACCATATTACACGCTATCGTAACATATTTTATACATAAGATTCCCGCACATCGCTTCTTCTCCATACGTTGCAGCCGTTGCACGACGTCCCCTCACGGTCCCGGGTCGCGTTTATGAAATAGGTATGTATATATACGCGGACACGGCAAATGAAGTCATTATACGCTCATACGGTATATAAAAGATAAATATACAAATTGTGGCCGCGTGCTAATGAATGAACCGAGAGGATGAAATTTCTCGTATAAGTGTGTGTGTGTGTGTGTCTCACATCAAGCCGCGGGTTTTTAAACGCCTCCTCGGCATTTTTTAATTGGCTTTTTGGCCTTTTTGACGCTTATGGGTACAAAGATGCAAGTATAAGAAAGCAGCAGGAGCCGACTTTACTCGTCCTATTATACATCGCGGCGTGCTCTCGTGCTTAACGCGGGCGCCGAAACTCTTAAGGCGATGTTTTATTTATTCGACGAGGCGATAGTGTCTAAGAGGTGTCATTAATTTCAGGATGGATATCTCGAGGAAGGATTTATTATGCGAGCGACCGCAGCCGCCGCTGCTTTTTTTGTAGGTTAAACGGTCCCCAGGTTTAATGCGCGCGAGCGAGTTTTTTTTCTCGACCCAGTTTGGGAATATATAATATATATGGTATAAGTTGAAACATTTTGTTTATGCAATTTGTATAGAGAATGAAATGTTGTTGTTTTGCTTCTGTCTTTTCTTTTAATTTCTTTGAAGTTTATAGCGCGTTATGCAATAAAAGAAACAGTTACACGAGTAATAAAAATACGGTAATACGAAGTTTGCACGAGTTTATTGTTATTATACGTTTCTTATCTCACGAAGCGTGTATATATATTGAGAAACGTCGAAGTTAAACGTATTTAACGGGAATCTGTTTATGTGAAGGGCTATAATAATGTGCAGCCCGCATAATAACGATATATGAAAAGTGGGACACGAAATGAATTTTAAAACTTAGTATATTTATTGTTAATCACCCCAACTCTCATTATTCATATATATTTCACAGTTTGAAAGCATTTTACAAGCTTTTTACCTATATATTTACCGTCATAACAAATGACTGTCATCAAGCGTTAAATACGCAGCCATCCTATATCATATAATTACTGTCACACAAAATAATTGAGATGTTTACAATGCATAATACGCCTCGCGCGTTAACACACATATATAATACGCACACACACCTCCCCAATAAATAACGTAAAAGTGGCATCTGATTACTATATGCGAAAAACAAAACTTATACCTCTTGCTCATAATTCACTCGCGAAAACTTCATATCTCCGTATTATTATTATTATTGTTATTATTCATGCACACGCTCATATATAATTGACAATTTTACCAGGAAGTCACCGCGTAGCCTCAGCGCTTTGGAAAGATAAGTCGAGCCGCACACATGTGCTTTATGTATATTTTCTGTGCCCACTTCGCGTGAAGAAGAAAAAAAAATAAAGCGAGCGAAGTGCGAAGACAACGACTTGTAAAGTGCAAATCAGGGTATCGTGTATATATGTGTTTGAGAGAAGAAAAAAAAAGGAGGTGGAGAACCAAAACGCGCATATGATCGACCGTTTTCTCGTGCGTGTAGCATGCGGGTATATACGTATATTATGTACCTCGCAATTCATTACAGCGCCGAAAGAGGTGTGGAATATTTCGGGCGAATTATAATATGCGCGCGTCCCGCAAGCGCGTTGATGATCCGGTAAATACGCTCGTTTAAGCGGCGTTCAAGCCTTTAAATTTGTTATTTATATATTAAAAATTATGGAATACGTGTGATTTCTTTTTGGAAGATCAACTGATTATAATGTATATAACAGTGAAGATTTATATAAGTTTTTACTTCTTAATACTTTTACATGTTGAAAATGAAAGTATTATTTTTATCCGATCCCTTTATACATTAGTATATATTTATTTAAAAAGTCTATACAAAACTATATACCATACAAGATCATCATTCCATTCCCTCACTAAACCTTGAAAAACTATACTACGCTTTTGACACATATCTCAAACACATATACCCGCATCAACTTGTCATACACACACATACGTTTTGACTTTAACAGCCCTAGCGTATATACTAAAAATCGTTACAATTTAATTTTCCCAATGCTTTATTTCCCATCACCCACGCGCACGCTCGCTCACCCTTTTACAAAACTCGTTTGCGTATATACATGCACAAACGTAGTCGCCGCCGTATTTATTAAATTTTTGTTGCTCGATTATTATTCGCGCGCGCTCGCGCACGAGTCGAACTATATTTCACGCGCACAAACGTCGAAAAAACGTCATTCAAAAGTGCTCCCAGCCACGACTATATACATATATACACTATACCGCACGCACGCATACACCGACCTTCGGTCAGCCACCCACAACGTCTCGGCCCTTTTTTGTGTTTTTTTTCTCCATATATACCTATATATATATAGTTGCAATCGAAAACGGCACATTACGCGCTACCACGCGTATATATCAACCTGCAGCTATATACACCCTTAATATATACATATTAAAGTGCACGCGCGTGTCTTCTCTGTTACCGATTACACACACATACGTATACATATACGCATGTATCGTTGTTTTTCCTTGGCGTGGTAAATTGTTTTCGGTAGTCCATCGCATGATCCTCGCAGGGCTCGTAATTTAATTTCTCAAGGCTCGCGGCACTCGCTGCGCTATTTTAAGGATGTACGTATATGCATGTATACGTATGGTAAGATTACAAGGAGCGATATACGATATATAGGTATATGTAATACCGAACATGTCTGTGATGCGGGTATGTATATATGTGTGTGTATACGATTTATTGAGACTGAGTCGCGGCGGCTGATTAATGAGCGATAATTAATAAGAGATAATGCGCTAATGGGGAAAAATAGGGAGTTAATATGTCTGGCCGGCTTCGAAGGATAACTCCGCGGGCGAGAGTATTACTGGTATATATATGTATAGGCTTTATGGTTACTTTGTATGCCGGCATCGGAGAGATTAATAACTTAATATTCGGTTAAATGCGTGGGTGTGGGTGCGGAATGAGGCTTCTCTCATGTGCTATTTGAGAAATTTTAAAACGGTATATGTTATTATTAGAATGTATGAAGGATAATTTAGCTGAAACAAGTAATCGTTCTTTTTTTCTTAAAGAGCTGTTAAAAAACCGTAATATATTTATAACTTCGAAAACGAACAATTATTCGTTAAAAAATCTTTTTTAATCTAATTTTCGATTAAGTTTATACATATTTTTCAAACCTTCAAACGATTGAAATTCGTATACATATATAAATTTTTTAACGTAAGAGGTGAAAAAGGTCACATATAATTAAAGCCGGATCTTGCGGGTGAATGAGATTTTATCATGATCAATATTAAAAGTATAAGAGATCAGTTTCTCAATCGGCATTAAATCATTCGCCATAAAGCGAGATTTCTTTCGCGCAGGTCGCACTGCAAGGAAAAGTACAACATACGTATACATAACGTTGATTTCAATCGAGATAATATAACTTATCTCTCCATAAAACCATCGCGTAGCAATCAAGATTCGGATAAATATAAAAATATCCAAATTTCGCTATTATTAATAATATTTCGATTCATATGGCGTATGTATATATATACACGCATACCTTATCGTACCTCGACATCTCAATCACCCGCAAACCCACAACCCCAAAATAACCAATACCTCCGAGTATAACGACCGCAATTACATTATCGCGCCGTTTTTCACATATATATAAAAGACTCGCTCTACCAGCGAGCGATCGATTACCTTGATCATCGGATCACTTCTCTCCTCTCGTCACGCTTCCGATTACCCACTTTTTATTTCGCTTCTTGCCTTTTATTCAGCGATCAAGTTACTCTCACCACATCAATTCGATATTGATTATTATTATTCTTCTTCTTCTTCTTTTCTCCAACTCCAACTCCTCCTCCTTCTCCTCGCGTTCAAGCGCGAACTCGTTTTTTCGCCACTACGAGTTTTTAGGTCACGTGGTCGCAATGATCAAATAATAATATCGGGCGCCGGCGCGTATTGCTATATTTACTGGGTCAGTGCACCTCCGGCGTGGTATAGGTTGCCAAAGTACGCGTGTATTTCGGATTACTATTATACCGAGGGTATATTCGAAATTTCAACGGCTAAGTGCTGGTAGGACAAATTTGGAGGGCTTGACGTGTGCGTGGCCTGGTTACCGATATATGTAGAAATTTAAGGTTACCGAGTAAGTAAGTGTGGATCGAGAGTTTTATTGATGGTTCAAAGTATTAGAATATTTATAGACTCACGGTGTAGTTTAGGTGGTTGTGCATATATAGCCATCAAACCCGTGTGAAAACTCACCTGTAACATATAAAAAGGATATAAAGTTAGACACATAAAATCTAAATATATACTTTATTATTTTAGTTTTCAGTATCCAAAACACGTATCATAAAATATTAATATATAAATTCATACGTTCCCTTTTTTTTACTACTTTTTATCATTTACCAAACGACCTACACCACTCCGACAAACAACCATATCAAACGCATCCACCACGAAAAGCTATCGAATCCCCTCCCATCCGCCATTTCCACCCTGGAATGTCGCTAATTGGCCGCATGCAAATACCACCTCCTATAGAATCACTCGTTCTATATACGCGCGACTGTCTCACCTACATATATAAGTCTATTTACCGGATTGCCTCGCATTCGCACGATATATCCCTTTTCCTTTTCTCCTATATATATGTATAACGCAATTGTGTTATATACATATACTATCCATTATCTCTAATAATCGACCGCGAATGCGCTTATATTATACGTTATACGATGTGTTAACGAGTTTAGCGATGGTTCTCGGTCTCATATATTGACAGAGCGACAATTACCGAGCGAGGTTTATTTAACGTCGATTGAAAATGAATGAATTCTATATACATACGCGGTAGTATATGTATATGATTAATGCGTTTAGAACGAAGTTACGTTACGATGCTTTGTTTGGTTCTATATATGTGTGTGTGTGTGTGTGCGATTTTATGAGGATTGATGGAGCAATTTAGCGTATAATGCCGGGGAGTCTCGAAGGTATAAATATACACGCGTGTGTCTTAGCTTTTTTTAACCGATCGCGGTCTTCTAAATCAATATAGTGGTTTACCTATCGATAGGTGTAACCTATATTATATCGCAGGAGGCGTGATTCTAATAACTCTGGGTAATGGACTTGAATGATCTTAGCTATGTATACTGTTAACTATATATAGGAGTATATATACTACTTGTTAATAATTGCACGTTGTATATAATTGAAATCGGACTTTGTTTGATTAGCTTGTCGCCGTAAAGGTAAACGATTCTTTCATTTTTCTTTTTAAATTTCACAATAAAACTATACGCTTTCGCAAATCTAATTCTCAGAAAACCTTTGCCATTCTACTAATCATTCTCTCTCCATATATACTCATCTCCCTTCCCGACAAATTAAAGCGTATAAGCATAGAGAGAGAGAGAGATAAGTACGGAAGCGCTACACACACACACACATACACAGTGGATCTCGCATCTTATATATCTTTACTCCCCGTTTGTAGTTAGTCTCTCGTGCGCGCGCGGAGCTTTACGTCGCATATACGGAGAACAAACTCGTTTGGCTTTATCGTTCTCCGCGCTGCTGCTGCTGCTGAAGATACGATCTTTCTCTCTTTTGCGTGCGGACTTCCCCGTTGGCGTATGGTTCTTTCTTTCTTTCTTTTTTTTCAAGGAAAAACTTTGCGCTCGTGTAAGGACTATACGACGGCAGTCGCGCCTATGTGTGTTGTGTTCTATATGGTGGTTGGATAAGCGGTTCGCTTTATTGGGTGTGTGTGTATGTAGAACGTATGGGGTCCTGCGCGTATATGCTGCGGTTAGTTGGTTGTATATATAGACGAAGATAATTAAGTGTATGTGTAGGGGAGATTAGAAGAATGTAATTGATGATGATAGGGGGAAATGGTTGCTGCTTTGGGTAGGTTTTGTAGATATGGACAGTTTTGTCGTATTTTTCTTTTTGGAAAAATTTAATTGTTATGAAATGGCAAGGAAATTAGAAAATACCTTATAAAATTGGCTACTTAATGGCTATGATAAAACGATTTTTCTATTATTATTTGCATGTTTCTTAGATTGACGTCACTAAAAAATATTCCTATTTGATTGATAACTCCTAGTTGATTACTAACTTTATCTTTGATAAAACAGAATCAAAGTACTCATATTATTTTTCAATCTACTAAATGGCCAAATAATACGGAAAAAAGCGTTTCATTGGGATCTATAGAAATTGAACCTATTTTATAGCTATTTTTAAAATAAATAATCAATTATTAGTTATAAAATGTTTTGCATTTCCAGCAGGGATATAGAAATGATTGTTACACATATCACATATATATTTCAAAGCATTTCGCAATAGTAAAACGCCTCGGTGGAAAGAAAAACTATACGAGTGTGCAATCAATGAACTCGGTCGGAAAAGAAACCGCGAACTTCTGTAATCCCGGCTTAACCTAATTTATGAAAATATAATAATTATATATACATGTTCGTTCCTCTCGAGTGTATAATAACACAGCTTAGCAATTTCTTTTTTTTAATTTCCAATTATAATTCATAATAATAATCTAACGTATATCGACTAGCCTTTTATCCAACTTCGCCAGATTCCGATCGACCACTCTATATATAAAATTTAAGATTTTCATCGTATACCGCACACGCAAAGTTAAATCAAAAATATATCCTAACCAACCTCACGTACAACTCTATTATACCCCGAACTCTCTCTCTCTCTCTCTCTGTCCACTTAAAATAATCCTATCGTCGCATACAAATTTCCCATTCATCAGAGAATTAAACCCCGAGCAATTAGCGGCCACTTTGTACTTGCCAAAAGTGATTTGTCTCTTCGTACTATTATACCTTCCTCACGGCATGCATCCCGTTACTCGGTTATAACTACACACTTCGCGCGCAGAACGAAATTGGAACGCGCGCGTGTGTGTCCACTCTTATACGAGCGTATATATATATACGTAGCTGATTTACGCGCTCGTTTCACCGATTTAACGCGGCGCGAGAGACCCATACGCATACGAGCACATCCTAATCCCTATACGTTCCTATACTGCTATATGGGTGAAAACACGCGTTTTACGCGTTCAACTCTTTTTTTTACTTCTTACTTCTTCTTTTTCTCGCTTGGTTCGATCGATTTTATAGCTACTTGTATATATGTGCTTTCCTGTTACGGTGATAAAAGCGCTTTTGCTGTACGCGCACGTACGAGAGTCGCACGATAAGCGCGCGCGTGAGCTCGGGTGAATTATACGAGCGATTCCTGAT
Organism: Torymus tubicola; assembly: GCA_035583055.1. NCBI lineage: Eukaryota > Metazoa > Arthropoda > Insecta > Hymenoptera > Torymidae > Torymus > Torymus tubicola. The sequence continues at coordinate 3,784 of JAWWEQ010015554.1, read as the reverse complement.
GTTTTAATGGCTCGTGTTCGATAGTGTGGAATGAGCAAAAAAAAAGGGAGAGAAAAGGAATAATCGATGCGCGTGTATGTGTGTGTGTGTGTGGTGGATCGTGTGGAATAGTAGAACATCGCGGGGTTCGGGTGAATTCTATAATTAGGTTAACGAAAAGCAGTGCAGTTTTCGTTGGCGCCCGCGGGCTATTTTATTGGGTTGACCGGCGCAATTGGGGAGAATGAAATTTTATGCGTTATCAGCGGGAATTCTGCAAATGTTATGGAGAACTCTTAGATAGGATTGGACTATTTGATTTCGAATGAATTTTTATATGCGCGAGCGCGCGATCATTTTTGTTATTACGTATATAACGTAGCAGCTATTTCGAAATAAAATTTTCTCATTAAAATAAAGTAATATTTGGATGCATGTATTAAAATTGAATATTAAAATTTTTATTAACCTTAATTTGATTGTTTTTAACGTAATTACACGAAAAAACCACTGTACAACAACGTTCATTACTACTACAATATCTTTAATTATCCAAGCTATAAAATAATTGCATTGTAACGAAAAAAACAAAAAGACCCTTCAAAACCATTATTCACCAGATTAATCACACACGACAAAGTGCGAATTCAGAGAACCAAGCCTGGAGAGAAAAAAATCTGCCCATCCTCCCGCTTTTAACCGCTAACGCCTCAATTATATTCGATTTAAGAAACCGCGCAGACACAGAAGTTATTCTTCTCCTCCTCCTCCTCCACGCACAAAACACAACACACAACTCGAGTAGCCCTTAATTAAGTCGTTTCTTAACAGAACCTCGTACACACACACACAATTGTACAACAGTAGCGTGGAGAACTCGGACGGGCGAAAATAAACGGAATCGGCCCTGCGCGCGATGTTGTGTAGATGTACCGAGTAATTTGACTAACAGCTCGTAAAGGAATCCCGAAATAATGCAATCAAGAGGCGCCGCAGTCTCTCCAAACCAACGTACGCTTATATATATGGTAAGACGACGGACCGCGCACAAAAGAAGAAGAAGAAGAAGAATCGGCTTGAATTCGGGGAAATTGGACTGTCAAAATACACGCGGCCCTCCAACAATTAAGCTCGCATCCTTAACCTTCTGCGCGCGCGCGTATACGCGGCGGTGCGCGATGAAAGAGCCTGTGGCGCCAATTTATTTATTGCACGCCCGTATATACTCGGTGTAGCCTGCAGCGTTCGTGTCTTTTGCTCCGTTGAACACGACGGTGGTGGTGTGCCCTTTCTTTTTTAGGAGCTGGTCGGGAAACAAATGTAAGTTTGGGTTCGTTTTTTTTTTGTTTTGGGAAGCGTGGATGTAATTTATCGACGTACGTACGTGGCTTTTCTTTTAAAGTGTGTAGCTAAAATCATAGAATCAGTATATAGTATATAAACTTATTGTTGATCATTAGAAAATTAGTACATATATGTAGATATTTATAGGGTAAAATTAGCTTTATATAATTTTACAAACCGTGATACTTTCAAGTAGTTTTCAACGGCGATCCAAATCTGATCGTGCCTATATACATATACTGTTCTATTTTATTGAATTAAATAAGCAATCCACGTACCACCGCCGGTCGCAGATATACTCATTCACGATAACGCAATTTCCTATTAATATATATAAACGAAAAATTATACCGTACACGCGCGGTTAAATTTAATTTCATTAATAATTTCCGCATATAAAATTTGCATAATATTATACATTAAGATAAAAAAAATCGCACGAAACTACGGAAACTACATCTCATAAAATTTCTTTCTTCGCAGGTCACCGAGATTTCAAAATCACCTATAGCGATCTCTAACACGCTTAATTAGACTATATAGTTGACTACAACAAATAACGATAAATAAACGGCTTATCCGTTTTCGTCATTCGTAAAGGTTCAAATCAAATCCGCAGATTAACGCTTCCTATATACATTACATTATATGAACAAACCCACGTGGCTTTTCACGGCCCCTCGATAATCTCATTTTATTCGTCCCGTCGCGACGATATAATCCCTGTCTCTCCTCGCCTAATAATAAAGCTGTTATTACCAATACCGCGGGGGCGGTATATTATATACACGTCCAATTGAACACCTACCGATATACACAATATACATATACACCGAAATAAACCAAAACCACGGATGTCGCAATACCACTTCAGCACACATACATATACACAGAGACCAAAGTCCTACATTTTTGCGTCACATTCCGAACCTTTTTTTTTATTTAACGCACGCTCGCAAACGCACTCGACATATTATAATTCTCTCAAGCGCTCTCTCTCACTCACGTATATATACATATATGTATGCTCACGAAATTCCATAGTAGCGCGTAATAAAAATCCGCTCGGTCATGCCGTTTAATCCACTACTACTGTATGTGTATGTGTGTGTATATGTACGACTCTTCTTCTTCTTCTTCGTTCGCAGTAATTTCTCTTCGTTCGCTCACGCTCGTCTCTCTCTCTCTACTACCTTTCGCTCTCCTCACGTTCATCTGACAGCATATATACATATAGTGTGTGCGATGTATATATATGTATATATATACGCATACACATACGCGTCGTGTACAAACACTCGAATTTCTTTTCGCGCGCAATCACGCGCGCGCCCGTACGTTACGCTAGTAGTAGTAGTAGTATGTACAAGCGCTCGTGTCATCCGCGGGGCATAATTACGTTGAATCGTGAAGAGGTAAAGGTCGATTGGATGCCTCGAGTGTCGTTTTTTTTCCTTGCTGGATTTTTATTTATAGGAAGAAGTGAGAGAGAGGATCTTTTTTTTTCGTATATCTATGTAGCGGGTCACGCGGCGTAGTATAGTATATAGACGCGGAAAGTTTTTGTTTAGTTTTTGGATGACGCAACGGTACGTGGAGTAACGCGTGGATGTATATATGTATAGGCGAAGTGATTAAAGGTTAATAGGTCTTGTATGGTACCAATGTATTATATTTCCAATTGAATTTTATTATAAAATAACAACAAGCGTGTTGGTGGTATACAGTTGTGGCAGTTTCAACGATGTAATATAATTGTATCGAAAAATATATCAAGGAGCATAGTAATACCACCGCACAAGATTAATGTAAACATTGCAAAAGCACGACGTTTTAATGGCTTTCACGCGCGGGCGTAAAAGGATATAGAAAGTGGCGTGTGTGTATATATGACACTTTTTGTCGTCGCGCTAAAAAGCTTCCCTGATAACCGAACTCGCACCGAATTTCCTTACACTCATTATATACACTTGGGTCGAATTTTAAAACTTATATATATATATACAAGAACGGGTATATTTCTCACTTTCACCTCTCTCTCTCTCTCTCTCTCTCTCTCTCTCGTATATATATGAGGGAAGACGAGAAAATCTTCAGGCGGCCTCTTGCAACTTTTATTACACGTCAAAAAGTCCTCTCGGACGTTTACCGCTAGACGCGTATATCTCATAAGAAGTGCGAGCGCGGTAAGAATAAAAAAAAGAGAGAGAGAAGAAGAAGAACTACAGCGGCCTTCTCTCTCTCTCTCTCTTTCTTTCTCTCTCTCTCTCTCTCTCTCTCTCTTGAAGCACGAGTGATTTGCATAAGGGCCAAAGCGTGTCACCGTGAAAAGGGTCGCGCGCGCATATATATCTATATATATATATATACGTATACGATATATAATATACAGGTGTAATTCCTTGGCATTATCGCTTGAACGTGTCTGTCTCTCTTGTATATATGGTCACCTCGTTTGCAC